>DWQT01002967.1:0-13192 GCA_018244895.1 Myscelus amystis hages | reverse complement strand
ATCACAATCGGATTGGCAACTATTTAAATGGCGCTTTTAAGAATGAGAGTAAAGCTTTTTGATGATTCACAAAAGATTTATTCACAGGTGAATGTCGAGAGATTCATAAATTCTAGAAATATGCGTGTCTTCATTAAGGAAATTGCTCTAGCATCTGGCACAGTTCGTTTTGAGTTGTCGACTCGGTAATATTTCATCGTGAATAGGCGGCTTTTTACGCGCGAGCGGTCTACGGGCCCTTTTCGCTATTACGAGAGCTTCCTGTTCGACCCTAGAATAATATCTGAAATCAAAGAAACGCCTTTATAACATAAGATAAGGGTTGGTCTATAAATAATGTTGTATTTTCTACGAAAAACAACAAAACCATTAATATAAGCGAACTAATCTTATATTCAAATACTTTACGTCAAATCACAATACAATATGCCACCCACGTCTGTTGTTTACATAGTTGATTTTGTATATGTAATTCAATATCAATTATATGATTATTATAATACGCCATCTGTGAAAGACGTCACGGGCCTCGTATATACAATGAGATTACGTTAACATAAATCTACTATTGTAATTCATCAAAAGTCGTACATGTGGAACACGCAAAAATAAATACAAAAGAATATTTGATATGTTAAGGTTATATAAGGTAATGGATGTTATTCGAATGACACTTGCCAAAATTCACAAACAAAGGTGGGGGATGCTGCTCTCTAAGACAATACGTCGTCCGAGTAATCTCGTCGTAATCTCAGAAGGATTAATTAGGGACAATGAAGTACTTTCCAGGCAGTGAAGCAAATCTTAATGCTGTCATCCGCTTACTGCTATTCTACGTTATTTTATCGAGGGACCGAATTAACAGTATTGTTCCCGACTTTCTTTTTTTTATTATTATTCTTATAACAATAGAATTAGGCCTTATAGAATGGTTTTTACAGATTCAGATTTGTAATATTACATTTACTTTGTTGTACATGGTTGTGGTAACTGTGAAGTTAGAGACAAACTTTTATTAATATCTTCATTTCAAAGTGTATAGGGACGGGGTGCGTCGCAAGCAGACGCTTACTAATGACGTTGGGGTTGCTGCGAAAATATTGATAAAGTTATTGCTATCCAAAATCTCTCAGTGACTAATTCTTTGTTAGTAATATCATTGTAAGGTCTACAGACAAGGAGATTAAGTATGAAAGCATTAAAAAGTATTACAGGGATGGATTGTTTTATTTTTAACATTTTCATTCATAAGAATAACTTTATTATTCGAACATTTTTCTGAATAGTGCTTAGGAGGGTCACTCAGAAACTCTATCAATTAATCTATCAATTAATTATTTATCTAAACTAACATCTGTGTCAACCCCGATAGAAATTTCGGGCCGGTTACTTACACGATATAAAATGTATTATGTATGTATATGATATAGTTAGAAAAAGAATTAATACCTCTTTGCATAAGAGAAATGTAACGGTCTTCATTTAAAAGCCGTACCTATTATATAACATTCACCAAAAAATCCATGAAGCAAAACTAGTTTTTGCACTCCTACAGCCATTATTCTTTACGGCAGTGTAAAAGAGACATAAAGCTCTTTTATGTAAGCGAAAAGAAGACTGTTAGAGGGAATTCGGCGTTGCATTGTGTTTGTATAGTTTCGATATAAACTCTTTGAATAGGTTTTTTTTCTAATAGGAGCAAAGAAAAATAAAATACGGTACGATAATAATATAAATAATAAAAATAAGTTTTAGTTCCTGTAAGGAGTAAGTACACTTTGGCTACAAAATTTAGAAGTGAAAATTCCAAGTGAGGCTTTGATACATTGGGTTTAGTTTGGAACTCATTACGAAGCTGTCTGTTCGAAGTCAGCCCGGCAGAGTTTGGTCTAATGACTGGCAGCCAAAGCAAAACTTTTCTGGCAAGATGCAAATATACGGCTTTACTAGTTAACTGTTATTTTGTTCACTAGTTTAATCGACACCAGTTTACTAAGTTAATAGTCAAAAATGAAAATTAGGATCGTGGAATGCAATGCGAACCAGCAGTATTACATCTAGAAGCTACGTCGTGAACCATTATTATGAGCATAACCAAGTAATAAAATCTATCATCAAAATCAAAATCATTATATTTATTTACTTGTATATTGTATAGTACAGAAATTTTATACAGATAGTAGCTAGAAAGATAGTACAGAAAGAGGAGCAAAAGTAGAAAACAGCATTTCAATATAATGAGATGTACGGAATGATCGATGTAAGTACTACAACAGCGCGATTGTCAAAATAGCCCCCAAAAGCAATAGGCAATATATGGGGAACAAACATCAGTGTAACCTTGATAAGTGAGATATTACAAAACTATATACTGGTACTACTATATATTAAACGTAGAAACCTTTAGTTAATAACAGTAAATTTTTATGTTAATATAAGATGTAGTTCGCGAAACAGGTATATAACTTACATAAGGCATTTGATTTCCCAACGATAAGTAATAATGCAAGTAAGCAGAATAAACAACATCCTTCAAATGTCACCATCACTACGCCTACCGGCTGACATAAGATAACAATAACGATTGTACAAAAGTTAGATCATAATGTAACTTAAATCACAATATAATCTGGCTTAGGGGTACCTAAGTCAAGTAATATAGTATCAAGTCATTAAGGTCTCAGCTACGAAATTTAAGTGCAACCCATTGGAGCGAGTGTCTATACGAGTAGATAGGCGACGATTCTGTCATCGAAATGATTTGACTTTTGGAAAATGCAATAATGAGCTTGGTATATATTTGCTAACCGTTTGAGAGACAGTTGACATATTTGACTTTTAACCTGACTTTAAATATATTGCGGTTTTAACGAAGTTCTAGAGTTCGTTGGCAAAGACTTTGAACAATCGTAGCCGTCAACTTATAGCTCTACTTATAAACAGATCCACGATTGAAATACTGTGTGAATTTAAACTTTACGCTTCGAACGTTGTGAGTTTCTAAACTCGAATACGACTGCTTTTATATTGATTCTTGACTTTTATTAAAGTGGAAAATGCACTTAAATATTCATAAACGAACATTATATATATTGTATACATATATATGTATATATGTACATACACACACATATATAAACATATATACATATATGTGTGTGTGTAGGATAAATAATATTTCGTTAGCTATGTGTAGGTATTTATATCAGCATGCCGCCGCTACGAATGTGTTATGATCTAATTGTAAAAATGTAAATAAATATTAGTGAACACTGGGAGAATTCGTACATTGATTATCCTAGCCGTGGATGAATTTTATTTTTATATTGCCTTAACAACTTAAAGAAGCATATAAGTAAATAAGATAATATAAGAAGTATATAAGAATTCAAGAAGTTCTATCCTCAATTAAAGGTAATAAAAAGCATTCTAGAAAGGCTGACAAATCCGTAGATCGAAGACAGTATGTGCGGCAAATGTGAGGGTTGCGTGTATGCTGCTATTATATCCGTTGGGGCCTCACCTTGCCTGATATGGGAAGGCCGGTAAAGAATTACGAATAAATTTGAGACTTCGGCCTTGGCTTTCACTATCGATTCTGTATTAGCCGATGTCAAGTTCAAAGCACTATGTCTATATTGTACGTATCACCACAATAACGATCTAATGGGAACAAAATGATTAGGCTTTAGACGATTATAGGACCATTCAAACCAGTAAACTCATGAGTATCGTTGTTACATCTTATTGGGATCTACGGTTCGTATCTTTCGAAGGACTAAATTATTGGAAGTTGTTACTAGTAGCTAATCTTTGAAAAAGTGAGGTAACAAGATATATTTTATTAAACTTAACAAATAGTTGTTAACAAAGTTTATTAGTTGGTACACGGAACTTATCACTCAGTCACAAATGATATGGAGC
Organism: Myscelus amystis hages; assembly: GCA_018244895.1. NCBI lineage: Eukaryota > Metazoa > Arthropoda > Insecta > Lepidoptera > Hesperiidae > Myscelus > Myscelus amystis. The sequence continues at coordinate 9,268 of DWQT01002967.1, read as the reverse complement.
ATATTAGGTTTTATTGTCTTTGGACTCATTCACAAGATTGTGACCTTCGCTGGCGCAAAGTCCTCGTCAATTTTTGTGTATGGGTCTCGCGTCACATTACAGACATGATACCGACTTGTAGCTTTTATGTATTTTTCCTCGTGTCACTTGTCTCCTTTAAAGATATATGTTAGAAATAAAAAATGTTTACACCCTCATAAAAGATTCTCTCTTTTCGTTCTTATGTTTCTGACGTGCTTTTCCGGTCGCCCATAAGGGACAATGTTTAGTGCTAACTTTGATAAATATGTTTATCGAAGCGTTCTAAGAAATTAATCACGTACCAATATTATGTGTAATATAAATACGAAAGAACTTTCCGTTCAACTTGAACGTTTTTACGGTTCAACCGCTGAACCAATTAGGAGGCCAATTGAGAAATCATTTAATTCAATACTTAACATAAAAGTACTCTTTTCTCCCAAACGACTGTAGTAGCTATAATTAATAATAATAGAATGCGCGACCGAAAAGAAAAGAAAAAAAAGCAAGCAAAAGCAAAAGAAAAAAGCAAGACCAAGGGCCACCTTCATTGGAGTTCAGACCCTGGATTCTGGTTTCGGTGTATTTGTCTGGTCCAATTAGTGCCGCGTATGTGTTCACTAGAAATATGCTCTTATAGTGCAGTGCATTAAGATACACCATATAAATAGAAAATATGTAATATAGGATATATAACAAGAAAGGTATACAATCAGTCGTTTTATCGCTAACCTAACGATTTTATATCTTATCTTGAGATTTTATGTACAGAACATGTATCATCATTAGATAAAAATATTACTGTTCTTTTACAAAGTATTGAGCTCTCAATATAAATAACGAGTAAGCTTTACATACATATATAACTTTACATAGTATAAAACAAAGTCGCTTTCGCTTCCTGTCGCTATGTATGTGTAGATCTTTAAAACTACGTAACGAACTCTGATTTGTTTTTTTTTAATACATAGAGTGATTCAAGAGGAAGGCCTACATGTATAACTAAGTTTAGTCCGCGGCTTCGCACGCGTTGGAATTCAGAATTTCTTGATGGCAGTAAAAATATAATAGGGAAAGGGGAATTGTTTTACTCCGTATTAAACGCGCGCTAAGCCGCGGGCAAAAGCTAGTAAACAATTAACACTGTGTGATTGTTCAATTTTAACATCGTAACACGGCATTCGCGAGCTGCGAATGTATGAACGCTGAACACCATTCATCATATTGTTAACGAGGGTTGTTACATGATAGATACGAATTTCCTAAGCTTTTTTTGTATTCGACGTCGATATAAGACGTTTGACATTTTCTTTACCCTTATCATTGCGATTGAGCCTTGTTAGCACCGAGAGGCTGCAGACCGTGCGACGTTTCGTAATTTGAACAGAAACGATGCTTAATAAAGATTCCATTGCGCACGGTCGATATAATTTCACAGTGTTCTTTTAACGTTTTATATCTGAAGTGAAGTTGCCACCTCATCAATGTCAGTCCAAGTAATCTCTACTAGGTAAAGGAGTCGCTTTTATTGGGTTATATACGATCACTAATTGCTTTGATTGCACCAATTTTTCACAGCCAACTTCACATTTATGTCGCATTGTCGTGAAGAGTTTTAATAGCAAATACAATATGACTTGTTCGTAAGAAAGTTTGTTTAATCCTGTGCAATAGCACTTTTTTCTTTTCTTATGTCATTTAGTAGAGGAAAATTATTATTTTTAGTATATTATACTAGTATATTATATTATTATTTTTAGTATATTATACTAAAAATTATTATTTTTAGTATAATATACCAAATAAAATTTATAAAATTCAAAGCAACGTTTTTTGCATTTTGTTAAAGAAATAGTTTTTATTGCACCGTATTTCATGTTTATCTGTTTCTGGAAGGCTACTTCAAGTTGATATGAGCATAAAAGAGGCTCTGATCGATAAAAATGGCCGTATGGCTGTCGTGAGGTCGTTGAGCAATTTTACTTAATTTAGCCATTCGTGATCACATGATATAGGTACCTACATTCGCGGTAACAAAATTTCTATTCTATTTCACTAAAAAAACAAAATTCGTTTTTGAATATAGTTAGATTAATATAACGTAGCTGTGTTATCCATTGAGGCACTCCATTCCTTTGAGCAACAATGAGATAAGCGCAGTGCCAGAATGCAAAGCGGATTATTTTAAGGTATTTTATTACACCACTCAATATTTTGAGTGAAGATTCTGACATGGCATTAAAATTCCGTTACTGAGTTTCACTCGTAAAAGAGATTCCTGACGAGAATTGAATAATATTTATATTTAAACATATTATGTATTGTAACAGAGATTTATGGATTCGCAGACTGTTTTCGAACAGCACTTAATTTATGTCGAATTTTTCCAACTCCTCGCTTATTATATTTAACAAGTCTACTAACGTTGCTTAGCTTTTCAAATAGGTGCGTATGTTGACTATTAGGTACTTGTCATAATTTCAATAAATGTACGATTAATAACTGTCCTTATTAGCGTTTTTTGGCTTAATCGAGTCAAACACCACCGGGACAGTTCAGATTTTTGCGGTTAAAATTGTTATGTAGGAATAGAGGTTTCTTGCTGATGGTTTATGTGCAATTACAATTAATGTGCTATCAATAGAACCATTTAAATGACACTAATACTTATTTATATATAAAATGGTTAAGAAAATATTGCCTTTTGTGCAAACTATATTGTTATATTTAGATATTATTACCAGTCCTTGGATTACATTCGCCTACAAATATAATGATATTCTCTGCAATAAAGCCACACTGTATATTGATAATCACTTTTCGATAAGATAGAAATGTTATTTGTTACATGTTATCTCATAATCATACATTATAAGTATTTCAGTGACCCGTTGGTCTAATGATTATAGACAATTATTTGTTTTGTGGCTGCGTATAAAATTATTGATGTAGTATCTATGTATATAGAGATTTATGTACATATGTAGTTTAATAGTGGTCTAGCTACCATAAAACAGGCTCTGCATAGTTTGGAAACAAGTTCAACTGCGTGTAACGTTGTTATTATTAAGTAGTGTCAATTTCAACGTAATTCACTAATCGAACTTCGAACTGCAACTGCCCCATTAATTTACTTCACTCCCACCTTTTCGCTACAAAAAACAGCCAAACTGTAGGTACAGGCTACTAAGCTCGACAAAATTTTGATTTCAGCGAAACTATAGGTAGTTGGTAAATCTTTCCCTTAAAGGATTACGAATACATGTAATAATATCTTTAAAGGTCCACCCTCGAAGAGTATTCCATTAATCTCATTACGTACTATGAAATCGTACGGGTATTTGTTTAGTTTAGTTTGTTGTAGTATTCAGTAGAAGGATTTGTTTATATTTAGCCTTAATCTCCGATCCTGTGTATATTAGATCGTTAGATAAACAAAAGACGACAACCAAAAATAAACAAAGCTGTCCTAGCACTGTCTGTGAATCGAAAACAATATCAAAGTGTAAGCGTTGTCGAGCACTGGTGCTCGGCTGAGTGGTGCTATTGACATTTTAATTACGAAACCTTTGAGACCTAGATCTTCAAGCAAAGGAGTTGGCAATATCATTTTCCACTTTATGTCTTTTTCACTGACTCGTTAGTTTTATTTCTGAATTGATGCAAGCAGATGTTCTATTGCTTGGCTGTTTTAGTTAGAAATGACGAAGAAAAACGCTTTGTTACATGCCGCTTAAAAAGGTTTCATGGCCGTGCACTGCGTTAATAGCTATGGTAGATACACGATAAATAATATATAGCTAATTTTCCTTTTAGAACGGCCGCGACAGCATACGGGCTCAGCTACATCGATCAGTTCTATAGACATTGGTGCCTAATATCTGCATAGTATACATAACTACTCAAACAAGGCGAAGTCGACACAAGCTGCTGGTACTATATTAAGTGACCAGCAGCATTACCTACATATGTATTTTTTCAATTGAATTTCATTTCATTAGCATTATCTATTATTTGTTTTTACAAAATACATATGCAATGATTAGGATCGGCAAAGTCAATTCATTCAAGGTAAATAATGTCCTTGTTACGTGCTCGAGTTTTAATATATAATTTGAGATACTCTCAAATTGGCTAGCTTGTAATTCGAGCGAACAGCCTCATGAGGAAAGCCTGGCCTTTAATTACGCAGAAGCTCGTCAGTCTTTGACTCCGTTCACTTGTCTTCGTGATATAACAACTTAGGTAAAGATAAAATTATATTTATTTCACATTCATTAAATTCAATTTACCTTTTACAAATTTCGGTCCTTTTACAATTCTGGTATCGACTTACTCTACTAACGACTTATTCAAAAAGACTAAGAATGCGATTGATTATCGCGGACGAGGAATGCTAGAGATGGTTCGTATACGAGTTACGTGTGATCCAAACGGTCTGACGCGATTGTGATTTTAAATATGTTACGGCATTGTAAAGTTCACAAGGAGTGATTAATAAAATAGTACCAACGCTACTGTTCCGAGTGTGGTCGCTTTAAAATGATATCGTATCCGCTAAGAGCATGCTATATTTTGACGATATGTTGATGTTGAGGCCCGATGAGACATCCGACGCTGCTCTAACAATTTTGGGTATATAAAATCACCATTGTTCCATTACCAGTTGACCTCAATGAGCGGTAGTCTTTTTTTCTTGTACGGGTCATAATTTAACTTGTAGGGGCTTACAAAGAAAAAACGGGCCAGTTATGGTAAGTACATAATTGCATTAATCTTTATAGCACAGGTATAATTGCTAGTCCCGCGCCAGCTTTCAGAACTCTTAACCTATTTCTTTGATGAACCGCGTAATTGAAACCTATTCCGGAGTTTGGTGGTTTGTGCCTTCAGCAATCATGAGTAGTAACGCCTCTTTGAAAAAATTCGAGTAGGATATTTAGATTTCAATAGTCATCTATACTAACTAAACTAATTTGACTTACAGACTTATTGTTTTCTATTATTAACTAAAGTAAATGATTCTTCAGTTCTATTCGAGGACTGTTACTGATGTCAGTAGGCGGCAACGGCCTACTCTCTGCTTCTTTGCTGAATCGTTCCACGTAAAAAATCTTTATCCATTCTTAAAAGCACTTAATATTGTCATTATAAAGTACTTACATTCGTGAGTTGATGATGTAGCTTAATACCTTCCGTACTGTTATACATTTATTACAATTACAATGTAATAATGTACTTAATTAATATCTTAATACACTAAAAATAATACCGGCAGACTCTATTTTGCTTTAAAGATATCTTATTCTATTTATAGTAAATATGTACTTCATAAGTAGTATAGTAGGTTTGCGGGTTTGTATAATAGTATCCAACTCTGACCGAAAAAGTATATCTAAATGGAATTTCGATGTAGGTCAATTTCAACTTTTCTCTCCAGGTATATTAAGCGAAGCGGTTCGGGATATTTACTACAAAAACCGGCTAAATGTAAAGAGAATTTTTATACTCTTGGACTAAAATTGACATTTAAATTTATTGGTTCATTTAACCTTAAACATATCGTAATTACAAGTATATTTCCATACATACGTACATAACGTAGGCATACGTGGCCAAACACACATATATTCACACAAAAAAAATTAACCCTATAATGAATAACATTAAACATAATAAAACTTAATAAAATCAGAATTAAATTACTTTCAATACAAATTCTTGCGCAGGGATAGGTATCAATAATGTCTTAAACTACGCTACGGGACGTTCGCAGGTTTTATTAACGTTACCCTATATCATTGAAGATTTTTTCAAAAGATATATTAGCTATTACAATGAATACGCTTTATATAACTTTTTATTGCATTAGAATGATATACCGGTCTCATATTCCTTACCAATGGCAAACTAGACCTATACGTAATATAAACGTGTATATGTATTCAGGCGAAACTTCACAATATTGGCGGTTTATGTAGCTGCGGAAGCACCAAATATTGACTCCCAAGAAAATGCTACGTTAGGTGTTTGCTGTCCCGGCGTAATTCCATTGAGGCAAACCTTTGCCCTCCAGCTATCGTCAGATCTGTTTCGAAACCTTTAGCTCCCATCACACTCGCCCGTGACTCTCTTTACATCTCACTGTTTATTTTACTTCTTATACATTACACAAGGCAAGTAAATACCATTCGCCTGCTTAGTATTTGAAATGCGGTCAAAAATATTTGCCTTGCGGTTCTAGACGTGATGAGGTTGGCTAACCGAAATTCAATTTACCTTAGAATCTCCTTTTCCAATCAAATCCTTATCTTTATGAAGGTTCAAATATTTATCATGATTTTTCTTGAATCAAATTCCTTTTGCGTCAGAAAATTTTGCAGTAAGAATAAATTTGAAATGACTACGTTATTAAATGAGAATTACAAAAGGCCACCAATATATTTGTAAACGTGTTAATGACTTCTTATTCCTACTTGAGTTACATATGTCATATAAAAGACACGATCACTAAGTGTTAAATTGCAACATATACCTAATAATTTATTTCAATCACAAGTCGCTGTGGTCAATTGCAGGCATTGTTATTTGAGAAGATACTTTAATGGGTATGCTGCAACAATAGGATAACAGTTTCTGTATTATATTCAAAGTGCTATGTTCTAAAAAATGACAACTAACTTGATTTAGGCGGCCCAGGGGTTGCCAGTGAATCATGTTATGGTCCGCCGGAAGTCGCACGTTCAGTTCCAGGAATGCGGGCAGTTGTCTGCTGTGATGGATAGCGTGTCTGTTCGGTCTGATTGATCTCTGTATTTTCACAATCAGGGCTTAAGGCGAAAAAACTGAAATTGAATAGCAATATTACGTACTTATTTATTTGCTTAGTTTTAACTACCCAATAAAACTGATAAGCGGTAACATATCCTCAGATAGTGTGTCGTCTCGAACTAATGCATTGTTTATTTCCAAGTACATAACGAAACAGACATGGATTCCGGGCGTAAATTTACATAAAATATTCGCGACGATATAGGGCCACCCGGACCTTATTTAATTACCTACGTCCATCTAAATTCGTCGGAGTGATGTAGGGGCTTAACATTGTTTAAACTGGAATATTCCCAATTGTAGCAGGTTGCGGCTTATTTCATTAATTTTAATAATAATAAGTTTAATATCGCAACGAAATAATTATTGCCAGCAAATAATGTAAAGAAACATTAGTCTGACGTTTACATGTGAAGAAAGGGTAATTGCCGTTCAATCAAAAGTTAACACATTAATGAAGTTAATACACAGTTAGTGGTAGGAATTAATCAAATAAGTCGGAACTTGCGCTTATTCCGTGTTGCGTGCTGATAAATTTTCGCATAAAGTTAGGGAAACGTGTTCGGTGAGGTGAATATTGGAATCAGCAAATAGAAAATAAAGAGAATGATAGTGATTTAAAAAAATAACATTATGTGGACTGCAAGCTATTGAACAACACCTTAGCCGCCTCGGAAAGTTTTCCAATGAGGGAAATTGAACCACAGAAAATAGAGAGACAAATTCTTAAACGTCGTTTGTTGTGGTTTAACTTTTCCAAGACTGTCCCTTACTGCAAAGTCGGATTTAAGCGATACAACTTTATACAATGTGATCCGTAGATTGACCAGAATGAGAGGTTTACTGTAATAAATAGTTTGAAATAAAATGAGAACGGTTTATGATTGCAGCGTGTTTAAAGGGAAGATTGCTTTATTATACAACCCCAGATGGAGATTAGGTTTGAAGGTCTCATTTGAATACTTATTCTTCCTTGGCGAATGAATGATCGTTGTTTGTAACAAAAGTCAAGGTTGCGACTTCAGTAAATTCATTTGTAGGCACAATGTATACGATTTCAGGTAGTCAAGGAACACAATAAAAAACCGAATGAGGCTATATTTACGTCGTGAATAGGGAAATATTTTTTTTGTGCTTAGCGTAAACATTTTTCAATGTCTCTTTTACCTTTCAGTAATGATTAAGTAACCTTAAAAATGTGATGTTTATTGTTATAGCTGAAATAAAGATGTATTGTGGAAATCAGATGACTTTGGGTAGCTTACCTCCATGACTATAGCTAATAGTCCATGTAATATCTAAAGTGAGCATTTACTGCTATGAAATAGTGATATTTAAGTCCTACTAGCACTGTAAACAGAGACAAGACCAAAAATGCTGCGTACGTTTCAGTATTATTGATAACATACTTCCGACGTTCAAACTAAAAGTTTTACCTCATAATAGAGAGCGGATTGCAAAGATCCAATAGATTGAAAGCGGTACTCGAACACATGGTTTATTTTTAAATAAAATAAATTTAATTGGTGCAAATTATATTAATATACACGCAATGAGTTTACGAAAGAAACGTAGTTTAATTGTTCTCTGTAACAAAATGAGAGCGAGCTGTAAAGCTAGGCGACGTGCGGAGCGTACTTCGATGCCATTAACAAAACGCATCCATTAACTAATGGGGCGGTATCGCCGCTCCGCAAATATTGTTGACGGGGCCCCGCGTGTGTTCACTGTTACTGCTTACTGTTAACAGTATACGGTTACAATGTATTTTAAATTAACTGAATACTGTTTGTCTAGTCATTAATTACTAACGTTCCAAGTAAGTTATGACTTATAAATTTACTAGTTATATAAATTGTTGTATAAGGGATTATACAACAATTTTTAAAGGTTTATTTTAAAAAAGTAGGTACTTTAAGCGGCTTAGGTTCAAGGTAATCTCCATGAAAAAAAATCGACAAAAACGTTTTACATGTTTTTGAGCGATGGGAGTCTTTAGGAGTCTTTAGTCTCCCGGAGAACAAGTAGGTACCTATAGCCGCTGTCACTCATACTAGATAGTTACATAATGAAATAGTTACTCTGAGTGATATATAAAAATTCAACAAAACGTTTTACGCCACCAACTCCGGTGTCTGCGGTTTGAAACACTTTAATGCAGTTAGGAAGTTTTTATTTACTCACGTCTTAGATTAAAGATGACAATCACTGTAAAAATTGTAGAAAACATCAAGATGTTTTCTACAATTGCTACAGAGAAATGCTACACAACTGAAAATAAGGTTGAAGCTAATTAGGTTTCATTCAATTAATTAATTTTGTTTCCTACGTAATGGTATGTTCAGACTACGATAGAAATTCTGACATAAATGTCAGACATTAATGTCTGTACTGTTTACACTTATACGGAATTTTC
>DWQT01002966.1:0-13192 GCA_018244895.1 Myscelus amystis hages | reverse complement strand
GGAGTTCCCGAGGGATCGGGATTTACACGGGAATAACGAGAATTTATTTTGTCGTATGGCGACACGACGTTCGCCGCACTAGCTTGTTGTAATTTAGTAACGTTAAATTTTAAGGTTAGAATCGAGTTGTAGGCGGAAGTGGTAAGTGTTCAGGGATTTGTGGCAGGACGAGGTCTTCGCCGCGCCGTAGATTTGAAGGTGAAGAAGCTCCGCTCTCTGCTGACCGCCGATGAAGATATAACGACGGAGCTGGACCGCGTCGTGTGCAGACTCATGAAGCTAGCGATACGCACCAGCAAGGCCCACCAGACTCCGCCGCCCGCCAGCTGGATGCAGAGGAAACTTCTAGATCTGCTCTCCCTTACGGAGAAAGCGATCGAGCGAAGAAGGAAATATTTAATTGAAAATTGTCCCCTTAAAGCTATTGGCTATGGTGAGTATTTCCAATAATTAACTTCCTCGCGTCAGGTGGTGGCCGTTTTAAACAAAATGTTTAAATATTACCTAGTTTTGCGTTCCTCTGTTCCTTATAAAGCTTCCTACCCGGCTTACCATTTAAATATATTATTTGAAGTCAATAATTCTTTCAGACACGTATGACGATGCGCTTTACAAATGGAAGAGCAATGAGGCAACGTAAGTACTCGCTATTTAATTTGATGATATACCTACTGTTTTAGGGACCTAAAAACTTCTTACTGTTTCAGGGAAAAAATTCTTGATAAATATTTAATGTTGTCGTCAGGTAAATATGCAAAGTGGATATTGTAAATAAATACCTTTGTCCGTAATTACATAAATTAGAAATTATCACCTTAAATACACCTAAAATTCTTTTAGAAAAAAAGTAAGCTCATCTTGAAAATTATGATCTTCTTGATCCTTACATTTGTTTGCATTTTATTTTACGTCAAGTTGTTTTAGATGTGGACAATGAAATCCAATGTACTGAAGATAATTTGAGCTCCACAAGCGACGAAATGGAACCATTAACTTCAGGTTGCTATCTAATAATGACTAATTGATGTGTAAACTGTATTTCTACCAATCAATTGAGTAATTAACAAATTGACAATTTAATGCAGTACCAAAGTCCTTATACGGAGAAGTACGATTAGAATCTATAAAATCGGAAAGCAAAGAGGAAATTCACCTCGAAATTACAAAGACATGGGTCGATGAAGATTGCGACTCAGTTTCCCCCGTTCGTGTTGCAAACTCTGATGGCAGAAGTTCGGGCTCGAAAACTTCTAATGATGTTCAATTTAGAAGAGAGGAAATCAATAATAAGTCGGATCTAAAAGTCAATTCAAGGAACAAATTGAGTAAAGTAGCAAAAGCAAGTAAAGTTAAAGGGCGTCAGAGTAAGAACAGGGTCATTAAAAAAGTGTCAAAGAAACGCTCCAGTTCTGGACAGTTATGCCGCAGTTACAGCAAACAGTTCGAATACTTTGAGTATAAAAGTTATACGTTTAATAAACAGAAAGGCTTCAGGGAATATCAACCCGTGCAACCTACTACGTCAAAACCTGTAAGTATTTTTCCTTTTAGACTTGACACTAGATGCCACCTACATTTTCAATGCGTTACCGATTGCATGTTTTTTAGATTCCAAGAAGTTTAATGGAATTGTGCTATCAAGATTTAACTGACAAGACGAATTCATCGCTACTTAAAGCCAATAATAACTGTTCACATGATAATGTGGCGGCTACAAAAGAAAGCTTTTTTGTCGATATCATTACCGAGAACAGTGAAGAAACCATAGCGTTGCGTCGTACTATCGCGACGGAGGTGGATCAAAACTCTGATATGGAATCCGAAGATATATTTGAACGAGTCATCAATGTAACTAAAGACTATAGTTCTGACTGCGAACATGTCAATCCATTCGAAACAGTTGATTCTGAAATTATATTTTTACACGGTAATATACAGTTTTTGATGGATAACCTGATAAGTACCTACCTGTAAATGAAAAAGCAATTCATTTAAAAGTGATCTAATCGATTTTTTATTGACTTTTAGATTTAAACGAACCTAGTACCTCCAAAGGTATTCGTCACACGAATGCTGACGTACAGTGTGGAACCGATATTTTATCTGTATGTCCCACTCCATCTGTTGTTGGACCTCTAGTAAATATTAACATACGTGAAACTGCTTTAAAAATTGACGATTCACATGTACGGCTAGGAGGCTTTAAACAATTTGTTGATTTCGGTACGATAACAGATGAATATAACTGGGACATTTATTCACTATATAAAAAGCAAGCGATAAAAATAAAAGACTCCGAAACAAATCTTTTAAGAAAAACCGATTGTTCTACAATGACTCGGGACAGTGACATGAGATTAGCAGACACAAGATTACTTAAACCTATTTCAAACATTCTACATACAAAAGAGTCTTCTGCTGAACTGCGTATAGGTAGTAAACAATCAAAATCGCGATTCCGTTGCCTGAAGACCCCAAGTGATGGAGAAATGTCTCAAAAAGTGTTTGTATCTCGATATGTACGACCTAAATTAAGCTGTTGTGGAATTCACGTGCATAGTTACAGGGACAGACAGGTTTCTGAAGACGTTATATTTCAAGGAGAGTGGCTAAGGAATAGGCCTACGATTGTAGCTAAGAAAAATCCAAATGTGAAAACGTTTATTAGAAAACGTGAACCTATAATGAGGAAAACAAAAGTGAATTCCAAAGAAAATATATGTCCTCGGAAGCGGGAAACGGCAATTAAAGTTGGTGAAAAGAAGTCGGTTCATAAGTACGTTATGAGATACACAAAAACAAAACACGAACTAGCAACTAAACCTTGCGAGAGGCAATCAGGGGCTAGAAATAATTTAACAAAAAACCTTCAAAATAATAATAACGTAACAAAGGTACGATTATCATTTAAAATTTAAATGTACAGTAAAGTATCTAAATGTATGTACATCTATTAAACTGTTTTCTTTTTCAGGTAGCTTCAAAACTAGTGATGAGGTACGTACCTATGATATTCACAGAAGTAAAAATACGTGTATATTTTTTTGAAATCAACTCATTACTACAGATTTTTTTTTTTAGCATAATAGCGCCAAAAAGTCGAAAAAATGTTTGCGCAACCCAAAATACGACTGTTTTAAAATGTAACAATTTGAAGGCACAGGGTTTCGACAAAAAAATTACAAGCAGGACAGACAACTTGAAACATAAATATAATGAAAAGCAATATATATGTGCATTGACGAAACAAAAAATAAGACTGCCTTTGATCAAGTCCAAAACAGAAGAACTAAAAGATAATTTGCGACAATTCAAAGAGAAGCAAAAAAATATTACTTATATCGTATTACGGAATGAAGTAGAAAATGCAAGAAGTGGTAATATGTCGTCAGCGAATTCGAAATCATTTATGAAATTAAACGATTCAAAAAATACGCATAGCCCATCATCTCAAAATAGTTCACCGTGTTCTTCCCCTAATAGTGCGGCTACGGTACGCGCTTTGCCGTTTAAGGCAAATATTTGTATTAAGAAAGACAACAACACGTCTCCGGACAGAAATAACTCGGGAAGTATATCTACAGACAAAGCGGAGAATCATAAAATTAAAAAATATGTCAAAAGAAGTAAAACGCAAATGATCAATTCGTCATCCGTATCGTGTGCAGATAAAGAAAACTTACCGGAAACTTCGAAAAGATATCACGCTCATAAAAGAGACGTAGCCAGCTTTTCTAAGGCAATGGGGAGCGATAGAAAGAAGGATGTTTTCATGGTTAATGTTAGGGCGGATAGTCCTCCAGGTCGCAAAAAATCGGACAGTACTGCAACATATGTACGTAATGTTTCCAATACAAAGTTTTTAAACGAGAAAAATTTAGGTAATTCACAAACACTACCAGATCCTTCGTCTTTTAAGAAGCTGTCTGTCAATAGTAAGTCTCTAGCTAGAAGTAAAGACGACGTAGAACCCGTTCTGGATGCGAAAGGGGTACACGAAATTAATCATTTAACTCGTTCTTCAACTCCCGTATTGGATATATCGAACAGTACTAATAGTGAAGATCAAGACTGCGAGAATTATTTTAAAAGCAATAAAAACTGTACTGCCAGGAAATCAAATAGTACCATAAATGCAGCTATGCAGCAATTGATAGAAGATAGATTAAATTTCATCAAGACGACACAAGAAAACAACGATATTTCAGATACAGAAACGGTGATATTAAGCCCATGTAGTCACGTTCAGAGTTTTAACGACTGTTCGTCGCCAATCAGCTACAAGACAGTTGTCACTAATGAGAACACTTGCAGTATATCCGGAAAGGATATAGAGAAAGCTTTATTGAATTACTCTTTTGAATCTGATTTCGGAAGTCTGCCGACGTTGGGTACCTCATCTCTCGACGTTTCGTTCTCGGCCACTCAGTCAACATTGCCGAGTATCGAAACTGATTTGCTCTCATACAAATCTACTGAATCTATGTCCAAATTAACGGAATATATTTGTGCCCATAATGAATTAGACACAACTTTAGTCCCACAAAATACTTCAGATACTAAAACCGTACATGATATTTTTGAAAGAAAAGATCAGAACGTATTGAAGGTAAATATTTTATGATTTTGATCAAACATTAACTGATCAAACACTAACAGATTAAATATGTGGTGTTTATTATAGAATACTGCAGGTGTACTAGCTGTCCAAGTGTTCAGTGAGTTTTCCATGGACGGAGAGCCTGTTATTGGTGACCAACCGGAGTACGTAAGTCGCGTTGACCCCGAAACCGGAAATCTGACTTTGGAAATCGCACGACAAGTTGTTAGTATATCAATAACTGTATTAGCGGTTTGTTCAAATAATTTGCTATCATTTTAGTAGAGATCATATCTTAGCCATATTTTATTTATTTCGCATCTTGTCATTTTGCAGACCTCAGAAGAATTATTCGTATCTGGTAGATCATCAGATACATACGAATCATGCTCCGTTGAAGACGATGCTTTTGTTCCCAATTGGCTATTCCATGTCATAAGTCAACAGCAATCAGTAGGTTGACTATAACTATATTATTACTATTATATACGGCCAGGTCTCCAACCAGATAGGCACCCTAACAGATCCATATTTTGTTTTGTATCGTTTATGGACTGTGCAGGCTGAAATACCAGAAGAAGCACCGGTGATTCCCGTGCCACAAGATGACGATGAGCCGGAATATGACGTCAACGGTAACATGATGGAAGCTGGATTCGGCGTGGGGGTGGGCGCGGGCGACGGGCGCGGCATGCACAGCGACCAGTCTCAGGACAGCTCGGGTAGAGGCACTTCCATAAGCTCGAGTGACGTATCTTCGGGCCCTCAAAGCGAGGTTAGCTTGATAACCTACAGTAACAGCATTTTTAATGTCGAACTTGGAGGTTAACGAGGCGCTCAATGCTTTATATGAAATAAAACTGAAAACAGGTGTTGTAATGAGATAGTTTTCCCTATAGAAAGTATCATTTCTAAGCGAAATTTGAGATACAGAAAAATTGTTCCAGGCCGTCTTAATAGACCCATCAGCGTTCCTCGGGCCAACAAACGCAGCATCGGCGATCGGCACAATAGCTACTGTTGCCGTTGAATCATCGGATGCCTCCTTCAGAACTGTCGAAAGTGAGTCAATAGGTCAATACACATTAATAACATATTCCTTTGTATTACTTAGCATTTTTTATAGTTTGATACAGGCCAATGGAGTTGCGACAAAATTAAAAAATCATTCCATAATGTCTATGAATGAAACTGAAACGGATGAAAATGAAATGTTGTCGAAAAAGTTTTTTTTCTAACATTTCAGATGAAAACGTTAATAATAAGCTTTAAGTGATTACGAAATCATATATAAAAACTTGTAGAACTTTGTGAACAAAGGGGGTGATTTTAATTATTGAATTAACGACTGGGTAGGATGTATGTACATACTTCATCTTTGAGCTTTTAGCAAATGTAAAATTCATTGTAAAACTTTCGGATAGATGATTCAATGGGATTTTTTACCACATTGTGACACGAATTCTTGAGTAATTAAAAAGATATAAGACATGAATGTTGCAGCCATGGACACGGATAACGAGATTCAGTACAATCACGAGAACGCGCAGAGGAATTCAAATAGATTGGCCGCCGCCAGCGACGCGGACGCCGACGTCAGTTCGCTGGAGACAGACGCGGCCGACTCGGACAATGAGAACTGACGCGTTAGTCTCCCTTTTACGTACATGCGATTATTGTGGTCATGTTGTTGTGAGAATATCTCATATTCGGTAACGGTGTAAATTTTAAAGTTGACTTAAGTTTTCATTTTAGTAAATTGACTTTGTAATGAATTGGAGTGTGATTAAATTATTGTTATGCTTGGTATGTTTTGTTGTTTCGTTTATAAACGGTGTATTAGTCACTGATGTTTTGATGTTACGAATGTTTCACTTCGTCGTGTTTTTTTAACAATGGCGATCTCTCTAGGAACTGTTCGACCTGATGTCTCCTTGCCCTTTTTCCAATGCACACTTGATAGAGAAATAGTTTTTAACGGCTAAACAACTCAATTGCTCCACATCGCATGGTATACGTTTAATAAAAAATCTCTGATCATTCTTTCTACGGGTTCACTGTGTGATTAAAGAAAACATCCTATTAAAGGCTGATTTTGTTTATTTAATCCCAGAGAAATTTCGCAGTCCTCTGAACTCTTCGCATCGGTAGCTGGTTTCCTAGGCGCGTACGTTCGGTGTGTGAGATTTGATTCAAACAGGTTGTCAATAAAAAGGTATGTTTAATGATTGAACACAGTTTATCGAGGAAATGTCTTTTTTTGCATTTATTCATATTGTACAATCTTATAATATGATTCATTCTGCAAAATTTTACAGGCGAGCAAGAATTCATATATAAAACAGTAGCCCTTTCGTTATTGTACATAACCATTTTTATCAGTATAGTGAAAACATGCGTATAGTTTTTAGTATTTATAGGATAATAAATTACTTAATTACTAATTTTTAATTTGGTTCTTTATTAATACAATATCAATAGGATTGCACTATACTGCAAAGTTATTGGAACGTACCAAAAAACATACTATGGTGCTCTCTCGACGCCGATGAACTTTCTATGCTAAAAATATACAATAATAATGATAAATTTAATATAAAATATAACCGTCGTAAAGCGATTACACAAGGCAGGCATTGACGGTACGCGGCTCAGGCTTAACTCACTTCGCTTTTCATTAGCTCGGCACCCGACGGAGCAGCTTCTACCTCGCTAACCCAGCGTTTCCAGATGGCGCTCGCGGATACATGCTTACTTCTGTACTTAACGTTTACATATTAATATCGTTTTAATGATACATTTACACTTATATAAATTCGATATATCGTGAAAGAGTTTTGTATCGTTCGACGCTCTACGCCTGATATTGACCACGTGACATTTGATTTTTCCTTCGTTCAATATATTTTAACTATTCAACTTTTCCTTGACGTTATTTATAGCTGTGTCGTTCTTAGAAACACCGGGTTAGACTTACAATTTTCTATCCATCTTTCTATATAATTAATATAGTTGAACAACGTTGCACTGCCATTTTCAATTCTACTTACGAGCAAAAATTATTACTATTTTCGATTTAGAAATAAAATAAACAACTTCCTTGTACCTCGTCTTTGGATGTGTGTAAAATCGAACGGTCAGACAACGACTCGTGTTTAAAAAAAGGCTATCTAACGTATCTTTGCACTTTCGTTGTATTTTTATTGTTACTCTTATTTCTACACGTAGACAATGGCTGGGGTACACCACAACAGTAAAGTTTTGCTCGTAAGTGTCCGTAAACTCTAACAAACTCGTACTGTTCTAGTTTATTTTCAAACATTACGTATCACTGTAAACGAGTCTCCGTCGATAGGATATCGATACATTTTTAATAAGGCGAGCGGGCTATAAAGTACTTATATTATTATACTTAATCGCGGGAACAATCACGTAACTATTGTTATTAGTGGTTTCTAGCTCAACTAGTAATGTTCAAAAACGAAATGAGTTAAAACATTGACATTAAACTTTATCAATACAAAGGTTCAACAATTTTATTAGGCAATAAGGTATTCGACATTAAGTGGTACTTACGGGAGGGTTTTTATTATTATCATTATTAATATATTAACGATTATTGCTGACTTTGAACTTTAAACAATGAGATCGAATTGTGACGCGGCAAACTGATTGAAATAGCCGTTTTATAGGACGGCTTAGCCTTTCATTTAACAACGCCGTTCAAGTAAATGTGCTTGGGATAACATTCTTCAACATTTCTACCGTCTTCATTGGGGAATAATCTTTCTTCTACGTGGCCGTCTTACTTAAATTTCGCTCATTTTTTAATACATTCCAACCAAACTTAACCCACCCTGACGTCACTGTGCCCGAATAGAATACAATGTTGTGACAAAAGTTATATTACATTATCATAACACGGCGCGGCTCATATTGTTTTTGCTCGTTTAAATATAACCTAACATACTGAAAATGAATTTTATGTTTTCTCCAAGATTGTGTCCCTTGCCTTTGGCGGCAAACAGAACTAGCGCCGCGGTGGCGGAGAAACGTACTAATTTGAAATTACGTATATTAGCTTTAAGTTAGCGTTATTAGCGTTAAGTTGCTTTTTAATGATAATGTAGTCGTTTTTTAATTGAATGTTTTATATGTCGTATTGAATCAAATAACAAACTAGACAAGGAGGGCAATGGCGTTGGCCAATGAGACGGCTAGCCGTCCAATTAAATGGCTAATTCAACCATTTGGCGGCGACATTTATATATCGCTAATACTATACGAATAATTAATTATTAAATAAATTATTCATTCGAACGATGATTCCCGAACAGGAAGTGACGTATTATCGACCGATTAAAAAAACGTATATAAGAATATTGAAATGCCACTTATCTGTAATATTTAAGGTACCTTATTACACCGTACACTCTCATTAATATTTAAGGCAGTGAAACACCCAACTTAAATTCAAGGACAGTTGGGGACGAGATTACCTAGCTAACATTAATATTAACTAGTAACATATCACTAGACATTTTTCACATGCGACCTCTACACAATGGTCGCGTAATATAATACAATATTTACACGTCTTATACACGTATGTAAGTGAGACACCGTCGCGGCCGCCGCGACACGACACGACACGGCCCGCAGTGGACACGACACGTATCACGAACAGTAAAGCAGGACGCACTTTGAACTATCACTCAGTCATCGAAAGTCCATCGGCCTATGTATCCTAACACCCCAATTACAAATGACAGAACAGAAATCGTACATCTATACAATAACAATATAAACGTTTAATTTATGAATCGATCACATTGAAAATTAATAAAACTACTTAGAAATATACTAACACACTCGGGACGAGGGCAACAAGTTACTCGTAGCGTGCACGAACCATCGCGAATTGTAACGATTGAATTACAATTTCAGTTACGTCTAGGGTTAGCCTGGCGATGTATCGATGTCGATACAGCAATCGGGTTTGAGAGTTGTATGAACACGCGGTCGGAGTCGATAGATTCGGCAACGGTGTGCTAGTCACGGAAACCGTATCTTATATTATTCATAATGCTCGGGCGCAGTATAATCCTTAGAGCAGTAGTAGGTATAGTAAATTGTATATAAACGACTATGTAATCGAATCGATAATAATTACAAACTGCGAATAATCTAATCGAATTGATTTTCACAGGAAAACGTTCTAAACGGTATTTGGTCGCTGGCATTGAATGAAGAAATCTAACAGTAAATATGTTTGTATATCTATCTGTCCTCAAAAGTTTACGTGTCAACAGTGCGTAAAAAGTAATGTTAGATCACTATTATAAAGAACGCCCGGTCATTATTAATAATAATAATAATATTGAAGATCGGTAACAATTTCTTTCACACGTGTGCCTCAATTTAAAGAAATCACAAAGTTAGAGTTGAATGAAACGTAATTAAAAGCAATTCCAATCTAGTAACAACGGATACAATATAAATAAAATTTTATATAACAAACAACATGATGGACACTCAATGAAGTAGTGCTGAGTGCCAACAAAAAGGGAAACAGATAGAGCTATGAAATAGACTATGAAGAATAAAACAACAGATATAAAATATAAAAAGAGAAACAGACTTAAAACTAGAAATATAAATATTATGTATAAACCGCTTACGATCTTTGAAATGGACATTTGAATATTAAGAATTAATATCCGTCACTAAACTAATTATAATCGTTTCGTTATCTGCGCATCGGAATAACCCTTTTATATCATGTTAAATATATTGTGTACGATTAACAAATCGAATTCATATTAAAAATCTCTTACAATAATAATGTCAAAGATATTGTACCTACTACCATACCACTTTTCAATTAAACGTGCGATTTTATTCATAATCGGATTTATAATCTGAGGGTGAAAGCGGAAATTTAATATTCTGTAATATCAGCGTTATTGCTCACTTGTGATCTATGACGAGTTGTAATATTTAAAGTCGTTGGCAGTTTTCTTTATACCGTTACCATTCAGCGCCTCTGAGAAATAAATAACTTTTATATGCAATCACACAGTTCTAACAATAATATCCTCATCTTCCACATGTTATCACAGAAAATTATGTATTTACAATTTTTGTCGTACTAACGAGTCGTACGTACTCGTAACCTACAGCGTCGCAACAATGGCGGTGGGTGATGTTCACACTGTGCCCTCGAACATGTACTGGCCTTCTTAATGTTTGGTAATATTTCATTGAAATGCATTTTTTTAAATAATTTAAAAAAGCTAGAAGGATTTTTATTGTTACCCTTTGTGGCGGCAACACATCGCGCTTCGTGCGATGCGATAGGTTTAATTTTTTTTTTTATTCAAAAGCATGGCCATTATATGTATATTATCCTGCTACGAAAACATACGGCGCTTAAAGCACGATACTTTTATTACGAATTACATAATGCATACCAGTAATGTTCGAGGCAACGACTTAAAGAGTAGGCGATATGGTGATGGGTGTAACATGCCAAGTCGTAAGGACGATTAGGACTTAATTTTAATCGCTCTAGAATTGGTTTACCACTTCCTCGCAGCTACAAGGTAATAGTTCCCTCTACGACCGTGTTGTATTACATTGATCTGCGACTTGCATTTGCATCTGGCTACGGAACATTCTGGAAGCGTCTAGCGACTGAAACAAGTGTTACAATTCATACAACTCTCTATATATTTGTTTTAGTCGCTACACGTTTCAAGTAAAATCAACAACAACAGATTTGTAAGGAGCTCGATGCGTCAACTCAATACAATTTATAGTCAAGTTATATGATTATAGTCAACTTGCTTTTAGTTCACCAGATATTGGAACTCACAAATAACTGGAAACAATTTGAAATTGGAACCGATGCCAGATAATTTATTTATTCAAATATTTTAGTGATTTGTAAAATATTTTTTGTAATTAGTATAATTTTATATAGCATTATTTCGTAAATTAGATGCATTGTTATGTGTAGAGTTTTATTTATAACAATTATGTCACGGCTTCACTGCGCATCAGACGCACTTGCATGTTGAAGTCACAGATCGTGGTGATACAATCGTGGTTGCTTTGAAAAAATGGTTACATAACAACTGCCTGAGCTGAACGTTGCGCAAAACATGAAAATCGAATAAAGAACGCGCATAATATGTATGTACTAGCGTCTACTTACAATCTTCTCTAAAGTTGTAAACCAATTCGATGTAATGTAGGTACAGGATAATTTTGCAGAATGCGCTTGGTTGATATATTACGTGCTTTTATTAATATATTTTTATTCTATTTTGTTCGATTCGTTTCGCAGTTATAATAATATTAGGGTGCATACAATAATCCTTTTTTTAACCAGGTCCGGAAAGTTGAATGTGAGATAAATTTATTACCAGTCGAGACGGTGAAACATTGTTCGATATCATACTCGCATGTTACGTTTCGTTAAATTAGTTAATGTTATTTCTAAAATCTGCGTTGCATTTGCTTTGTGATTGAAACATTCGAAATATTCTCAACCAGGCGACAGTCCTTATAAAACCGTTATTCAACATCCAGCCGCGACTTGCAAAGGGGTTCTTGTCACATTTGGTCTTGACGACACCTTCAAGAAAATGTATTCTAAGTCCATAGTAATAAATCATTTTACACGTATCATACAAAAATGCAAAAGGTTTAATGGATTATTATATTTGAAAATGTTTTTCTTTTTAAATTATCTATACTTTAAAATTACGCACTACCTTCACCACCAAATGTAACAAAACGCTACCTATCGACCGGCCTACACACGATTTAACAATTTAAGTAATAATAATTATGCTGAAATATATCTTCAAAGTTACATACAATCCATATTTATTTATTTTAATTGTATTTAAATTTAAATAACGTAGATATAAAGCACTTGGGGGAAGGACAGCAAATTCAATAAAAATGTTTAATTATTATTTAGTATATATTAACTAAGCAAAAATTATTTGCTATGTAAATGTTTTATACAATACTAATATTAATTTGTTCGACGATGAAATGCTAGTTTCTCTCAACGTCTAACTTGAAAGTGAAACGACGCGAGCGAGGTCGGCGGCGCGCGGCCGAGCGCTCAAGTTTTTTACATTTCAACGGTTTTTTTACATATGGAGTGTACCCTCTCAAGCAGACCTCACTATCTATCGTTTCTGTAGGCGATATATAATGTAGACTTTATATAGTGCAAATTTGATATAGAAAGTTTACTTTTACAATACAGACTAATAATTTCATTTTATGTAAAAACCCTAGCGCAAACGAGTAGTCTGGCACTGTTTTATATCTCGATCACCTTAACCGTAATATAAATCAAGGAGTAAAATTTTAGCGAATTAAAAATTAAATTTTCCAAAACGTTGTAAATACTACAATTTGGATACTCGGAGGTCGCGCGGCCGCGGCGGGTGCGGCCGGGGCCCGAGCGACGACAGTCGTCTATCTACACATCACACATCACACGCGGCGGCCGAGTCAGAGTACAGCGCGCGGGCGCTCAGGCGGCGCTCAGGCGGTGCGCGCGCG
>DWQT01002965.1:0-13194 GCA_018244895.1 Myscelus amystis hages | reverse complement strand
GTATAAGTGTAAAAAGTACAGACATTAATGTCTGACACTTATGTCACAATTTCTGTCGTAGTCTGAACGTACCATTATAAACTATACCTATGCAAAACGTATCTTACATAATTTTTCTTTCTGTATGATTTCAAAGAACTTGAAATAAAATTAGGCTTTTGTTAGAAAGTATCATGTCTATAACAAAAGCAGTTAGATCGCTAAAGAGACAGTGACTTGACGCATTCAGAAGATTAAGACAGTTCACAAACAATGACAAAAACAGCGACCAGCGACCAATTATTGATTAACAAGAGCCTAATGGACCTATTTCAATATAATTATATTAAATCATGATGTCAATAGCTTATTTCGATATCTCGGCTGGTAGATTATGTCCATATATTTTCGCAAGTCATTTTGCTCATACTTCCCGTTCATCCTCGACCTCATCCGATTACGAAGCTCTATAATAAATAGGAATGAAACGTATATTGTAGTTCTGTTAAATATTCTTATTTTGTTTATCATTAAATAGTATGTACAATGATGCAATGCGAAAATAACATAGTTTAAATATGTCGTATAAAGAATTAATTATACTTTTAGTTGAATTAAAAGCAAACGAAACAGCGAAATTCGATAACTGTGCTTATTATCGTATGTACATACGGCTTTTTATTATAAAATTGAAAATACATTTAAATTTCATGGCAAACAAATCAAAATTTGGTATCCAATCTGACGATATAATAGCTATGTGTCTATGGCAAAGATGTAACGCTGAAAGCTAAGGCGTAAACAGTATCGAAGTTTTATACATACATAGTTATCGATAATTCATGTAAATTACATATTGGATGAAACAGAATAAAGAATGATAGAGACAGGCCTTATTAAACATTAAAAAGCTTACCAGAAAGCAATAGCAATATTCCTCTCTAATTTTTTATATAAAAATACATTGACACTTAAAAAACTTATAAAGAGTTTCCATTATGCATAAGTTTTGCCCTTGTATAAAAATATAAAAAATTAATAAAAGAAATAAAAAAGTACAGAGTGTCCAAGAATGTCTCATGTTAGCTACATATACCTAGCATACCAGCCTACACGTTCCCATTTACGTTTAATTGTCTTATGTTTTTGCACCATACAGTTTCTTACCGATAACTCTTTACTTATTATGTTCATTTTTATTATTACTTTTAAAACATTTTAATTGTTAGATGCACACTTACTCTATCTTGCTGTAGCGCTCAAAGCATTTCAATTGTGCCGACCCGTACCCTGTTGTACCCGACCACTACGTGAAAAAATAAGGACTGCACTGAAAATCGGTTGTCGTGGGTCTCTTGCCGATCGTTTAATTCGGCCATTCTTTACAACGCAGTACTAGTCTGTAATTTCAAGTTAAAAATCACAGTCCTGCTTCGAAGAATCTGTATATATACGGAAATCATATCTCACACCGTTGAACTACGTGAACGTGTGTTGCTCATAAGATATTAAGTGATATAAAGAGAAGACCTAACAAAAGCGGTATTAGTACGTAGTATTGATATAAAATCCTTCTGCACTTCGTCTATTTTTATACCAATGAAAGACCAAGTTTTCCATCTCAAAAGTCCTTTCAAACTTATAGCCTCCGCTTCTTGCAAAGCCTCGCTTAAAAACTATTCAAATACTCTGAGAAAGTTTGCGGCCCAGTACGCTGGAAAAGAGATCACCTCCAGATATAACCGTCAAGTGTAGTCCACTTCAAAGTTTACACTCCGAAGCGACCGGCGTAATTGGGAAAGCGGTACAATTTGAGTTTCATAATTTTTCGCGTCATTGTTGTAATTTGTATGCGCCCGTTCTTTTTTCTTACAAACAAAATTTAAAAGTCATAGAGACAAGTATTATTCAAATGATAACCAA
Source organism: Myscelus amystis hages (assembly GCA_018244895.1). Taxonomy (NCBI): domain Eukaryota; kingdom Metazoa; phylum Arthropoda; class Insecta; order Lepidoptera; family Hesperiidae; genus Myscelus; species Myscelus amystis. The sequence goes on along the minus strand of DWQT01002965.1, from coordinate 11,292 downwards.
ATCACATTTGCTTACATTTTCAGATATTAACGTTAACTCGTCTATGTCGTTTAATACATATATCCCTGTATAAGACCAGCATTATTTTATAGAAATATAATGCAACACAATCTGGTTAATATGGTTTTCGAACTTACATTTTATTTATGTATTTTAATTTTAACGAAATTTCTCTGAAGCTTCATAAAGGTAAAGTTCAAGTTGAGTCATCCTTAACATCACGAGCGTCAGAACTTTTAATAAAGTCTCAAGTAAATCACTCTATGAAATAATTACAGTTAATAACCCGCCTTTTTAATGGTGTAGATGTGCTCGACTTCACAGTATGGTTAGCATCACATTTAAATCTCTACAAAACGTTTTCATCTTTTACGAAACAAAGCAGTGAATAACCAAAAATAATATTAATGGGAGTCAATTAAATATAAGTAAAAGATTAATTATCTCTGAATATTTATAATTATTAATTTTATTCAATATAAATACAAATCAGCGTTACTTAACGATTTGTTGTTGAATCTTTAAAAAAAGTGTTTCGTTAATAAAGACCGAGATTTACATAATTATATGAAATATGTCTAATCGTTTCAAGAAATTGCAAGTCCAAGCAATACAAACAAACTATAACTACAGTCCATGTTACCAAACACCTTGGAAAAAATGTCACGTAGTCAAACAATCTCTATAACTGTACTAGGATGTTTAATTATAAATTCCCAGTATCGTAAGTGTCATTAAAGTGTCATTCAACAAATTATAGATTCGTCACTTCATACGGTCATTGTAAACATGCGAAAACTATTAAAAGGAATGTCACTGGGATTCTCCTTTCCTACATAATTAGTCTAATAAAAATAACCTTCATCAAATCATAATACGCCTTCATGAGGTTTCTTGATAATAAATTATGGTGATACCATAAAATTTATAATATAATATTTTAAAGTGTGGTTTGTGACAAATTCAAGAAATGTGCGTAGTTTTCAGCGGGATAAATGTTTGCGTTTTACTCTACATAGGTTTACATACGGCGTTTTATTAGATTATTTCGTCAATTGTGTAATTTTAAGCGAATCACATTCCATTATCGGTGTTAGGGTAAATTATTTACCTATGTACATAAACTTTAAGCCCGTAAATTTTTGGTGGGTGGATGTCGGAAGGAAATTGAACAAATCGTGAATCTCCATGGGTTTAAACGATTTTTGATGCAAGATAAAATGTTGAAAGACTTATCATGTTGAGTGACTTATCATCTAGTAAAAATGTCAAACACTACAGTAAGTAAATCATGATACGTAACTATCGACTACTCTAAGTGCCGATTCTAAATTCGCTAATGATTCATCGTACTTGAAAGTCAAACAGACCTTTGTAGCGTACGGCCTTTAGTGGGTTAATTATTAAGATCCCAAAGACGTTCAGCTAGGGCCCGAAATGCATATTAATTTCCACTTGACATGCCTCTGTTTTACCTTTCCCCTTGGAACAACCCCACAAGAGCTACAAAGGAACTAGAGAGTACCTTTGAACCGGGCTGTTTGACTAGTACTTTACTTTATTACCAAGTACAAAGAGATGGATTTGAATACTAAGTATTCCACCAATATAATGAATTCGATAGTCCGTTCTAGAAAATTGGCTAATGGAAAGGACAAGAAGCTATTTGATAGATGATTTGACGAAACGATGAACTTGTAACTTGTATCCATCCTAATATCATAAATGCGAAATTATGTTCGTTTGTCCCTCGTTCGCGTCAAAATCGAGCAACGCCTCGAGAAGAATTTGGGTATAGAGAGTTTAATAATATAAATTAATAATCTATCTAAATAAAATATTAATTTTCAATGACGCCGAGAAAAACATATTTTAATCGAATTATTTACTTTTGCTTTTATTATTTTTTATTGTTTTACACCTTTATTGTTATTACCCCTTTAATCGGAGGTCGAATTTGAAGAAGATCTTTAAAAAATACGATTACAATAAAATATGATTCAAATCATTAAAGTTAAAACTCAATACACGTTAAAATTATAACTACAACGTATTTTTTTATATTCAAATTAAATAAAACAAAATAAATATCAACACCAAAATAACTCTGGAGCGAATTTGATTTAATTTGTTAAATGTTAATGGGAAAATGTTAACAGGAAACATGACAATTTTTATTTTCATTTGCTGTGTAAATTTATTACTTTCTAATTAAAATTAAAAGGGTTTACAGACTAATGCTTTATTAGTCGTTAAATAAAACATCTCTCTTCTGACACCATTTCTGTTTCCCGAGAGAGCCTCCGACTCCGATAAATCAAATTTAGAAACTCCGACTCCGACTTCGGTTCCGATAAAATTACCTCCGTTACATCCTTGCTACAGACCGTCCCACAGTTGCTACAGACCGTCCCACAGTTGCTACAGACTGTCCCACAGTTGCTACAGACTTTCGTAGAGTTGCTACAGACGGTCCCACATTTGCTACAGACTTTCGTAGAGTTGCTACAGACTTTTGCACAGTTGCTACAGACTGTTGCACAGCCCTGTAGAATTCGCACCAAATCAGAAATATTGTATTAATATAAGTTGTAGCAGCAACAACCGCTATAAATATTCTAGAAAGATATTAGTACCTCATTAACAACGCTGTATCTTTATCCAGTGAATTGTTGAATTGAAATGCCTAACTTCACTGTTAATATTATTTAAAACGCAAAGTTTGTCCACGTAGGTATTTTGACATTGCATTTTCAAGTATATTATAATATAAATATGCTTTATATACATAGATGTAATGTAAGGCGGGATATCGGAGAGACAATTAAACACCGAGTCTTGATTCAATACTGTCCTTTTATTATAAAGAATATGCAATATATAGGCTTAGCTTTGGAAATAAGGCAGGTTACATAGTAATAGGTCGGTTACACACTACAAGCCGTTATAAAGCATGGTATCAAATTTGAAATTTCCCATTGCACCTTTGGCAGATTTATTTGAATCCCAGACCACCGGGGATCTAAACCATTAAACCACTACACTATCACTTAATTTAAAAAAAAACGGTAGGAGGAATTACATGCAATACTCAAATTCCTACCTTTTGGGCAAACAAATCTAACCAATTATAAAGTCATTTACTATTACAACTGAAAAAAAATGGGAAAACACAGCGTCACGAGGGTAAGTTAAAATCGATTGTCGTGTACAGTTGTGGATGCGGCGGATGACGCGGCCGCCGGCGCTGGCGCGGCTCCAATCAGGTGCGAGGAGTGTACCGCGGCTTTTGGCCATCTCTAATAATATGCGAGCCGGTGCGCGGCGGCCGACGGTTATAGATTAACAATAATAGCCGAGGGAACTGGACGCGGCCGTGTCCACTCGGCCGCCGGATATATTTGAGTGCAATTAGACAACCTATATACAGACACGTATTTATAGGGCGAATTAACGCGACAGCCCACTGAATTTGAAACACTCGAGATATTTTCGAATGGGAAATCAATTCAGGTGGCAGCAAATATAGTAAAGGATTATCATCGTTGGTGGTAGGCGGGCAGGAATATTCTACTTCCATTAACAATAAGTACAGTGACGTCAGAGGCACTCTACGACGCTTTTAGACATCGTCATCATCATCATCATCAGCCATCGTCTCTTCACGGCTAGAGACAGGCCGCAAGGCACCCCGGTCACACGCTCCCAGCCACTTCCTAAGGTCGCCAGGCCCCGCGCCCGGGGGCGCCCCGCACCATGTTTGCTTGTACCCAGTGCCCACTCCAGTACGCGTTTGCACGCTTTTAGTACGTCCCCAATTTGACTAAGCACTTACTCCTAGATGTCCCTCTTCCGACTCCACCATTCGCACGCGCCTTGAACATCTGTTTCGTATTAGTTTGCCATCGTTCATTATTAGGTACGTAATAACAGGAAACCCTACCAATGGATCTCACTTTCCTGTCAACACATAATCCGTTCACTTGTCTGCCAATATGACATGTTACCAGTTGCAAGCTAAATCATTATGTAGAAATATTATGCATGCGACCACAGAATGTTATTCACAATGAAATAGTAAAAATAATAAAATGTACAGTTACAAAGGCAAAAACATTCAATGGACGGACGAACAAAGAAAGGATTAAAATTTTCGAATTCAATAAAAATACAATGGATTTTCTGAAAATGATTAATTGTTATCGTGAACAAATGAGAATTGTGTGAATATTTCCTCTATATATAGAGAGGATATCATTGGGTTTCGGGTTCAAAAATAGTAGTCCGCTAACAAGCAACGTTCTTAGTTCGCGATTAAAATGTCGAATACACGAGGCGAGCTGAGAGAATCGGGCCAACAGCGATGCGGTTCATATTTATTTGTTGTAAACAGCGAGTATTGTTATTTTGTTCGGTGCGAAAACAAACGAGCCGGTATATTTAGGCAATGTTTATGATATCCACTCAACAGCGTTCCGCGGCGGGCGCGCGCCAAACCCGTCCCGGCGAAGGGCCGCGTGCCGGCGGCGTGCGTCACTTCCGGCCACGGATTCGAACGTCCGCCCGCCCTTCTTCGCTTCCGCTCGCCTCTCGAACACGACCGATACGTGTTACCTTGCTATTAAAGCATGCATGGAATGAATCATTAATAAATCTCAAAGTTTTTCTCCTATTTTTATCCATAAGCAAGTATTTTCTTGATTGAAGGTCACAATTTACTAAATGCAATAACGAGACAACTGTTAAATATTAACTCGTGCGTGTAACGAGCGATTTGTTGTATAGTTAAACGAAGATAATTTACTTCTCAAAAGGAACAAACTGTCATTGCAATAAACCCTAATATCCATTAGAATAGCTCAAAGGTTTCTGTCTGTCGGTTAGTGGAGTAGGCCCCACCTGTTGGTAGAGTTGACACGCAACAGCAGGCCTAGACCTTCGGGGGCGGCGTGGGCGGCGTGGGCGGCGGGCGCGCGGCGTGCGGTAGGTCGCGCGATCGATTCCCGGTCGCCAACGCGGTCAACGGGCTCTAGCCAACTACCACGCTTTAAAATATGTAAGTCGGCAACACGAGACATGTAAAATAAAATAAAAAATTAAAACTACAGGACAGCCTTCGAAACGCAACAACATTATTAATGATAATATGAAAGATACGCGATATCGTCTCTTGTAAAGGAATATTTTCCAAAAACGACCTGACGACATACATTCAAGTTTGAGTACATAAAACAACCTTAACGGAAGTTACTCACACGTCCGGCGCTATATATAACTATAGTATTATAAATATGTACTTGTTTAAGGACATGGAAAAATACATAAAACTATTTATGGAACTGTGAGGTAAAATTGTATAAATGTTATTGTATCCCATTGCGGATTGTTGCAAATCAGCGGTATACGTACGTACATTCTTCGTCGACTAAATAGAAAAATGACATATTTCAAATTTTTTTGGAAAATGAGATTATTACATAAAACGAGTATTCTATCAACATTCTTAGGTTTTATGTAATAATCTCGTTTTCCAAAAATATTTGAAATATGTCATTTTGCTATTTAGTCGACGTCTTGTGATAGACTACAATATTGGTAATAAAGCCACGATAGACTACAATATTGGTAATAAAGCCACTCAGCCTAGCGGCAATGAAATATAATTATCCTTCTTTCTTTTAGATTAAATTATCCATATGTACCTACAGTTCCAATACCTACAAAAGGAAAGAAATAAATCTACGGACGTCATACGTGATTATGGTGAAAATTGTGACTGATACCATTATCAATTGTACGACAAATTCTATCTGGACATCTATCTGTGGATTCCAATATCTAGCTTTATCTTCACGCGAAAATCGTTGCGTATCAATCTGGGCGAAATTGCGCTGTTTCTTGTACATCAAAATCTGCTTTCAAACCGCTTAAGGCAACGCAGCTGCGGTAAAACCCCGCCGTATACAAAGAGAATTTGTTACGTTAGAAATATGTTTGAGCACGTATACATACAGCCGGTCATTATTTCAATAGACACGTGGTTCTAGAGTCCGACGTTGAGTCACGCGTCGCAAGCGAGGCAGTTGCGTGCGTCGAGCGGCACCGGTGGCCGGCGGCGCTTCCTGCGCCCGCGCGGCTCGCCCGCCCGAGACCTTTGCCGCTACTAATTACCGCCCCCGCCTACCGTAACAAGAACGGTTACCACTCGTCACAGACATACTCACACACATTTGTTGCATATGGCTGTTGAAAGCAGGTGTAAATATAATCTATAATCGATTAACAACAAAACAATGTTATATTGCTACGCAAACAATACATTTCTATTATGTAGTTAGATGAATATAAATTCATTTTTAATTCAAACCAGTAGTTCGGTGGGGGAATCGATAAAGGCGTTTTCTTATAATTAGATCGTGTACTCAGCGGGCCGGCGTGATAAAGATCGGCGTGATTATGGGGTTACACTGCGTGAGCGGAGCGACGCAGTCGTTTGATTTACGGCGTCTAGTCGCCATCCACGCTAAATATAACCACCAATGTGACAATAGGTGCTGTTTTAAATTACGCAACGATTTAATGTGCGCTTCAATCTTGTTTTAATGGCGCCAATGAGCGAGACAAAATGATTTATAACAACTCGATATTGGATAGAGCCCACAATATCATATTCGTCAAATGACCAACGTGATAAAATAACGATTTAAATGCTAACGAACGGCTCCGTGTACCGCAGCAATATTTATGTATGTAGCTCGCGCCTCGCGGAACCTAGTTTGATCAAGTTTTCCTCCTAAAATTGCAAGGTGCAATTACATGTCTATAAGTAAGTCTGACAATCAAATAAAAAAAACGAGCTAATGATTTACTAAAGATAAAGAGTCATATTTGAATCATTATATGAAGATCGCGTATGTCTGCGAGACGGTAACGAAACGAGCACATCTCTCATTCACAATCGGTTAAAACGCGCTGTTAAACACGGCGAGGGACGATAAGCTCGCACCGAAATAAACGTGACCAATGACCAATTCTGTTTACACCACTAAATATAGACTAACGAGCGATGAGGCGCTAAATGCGTCCGATGCGATCTTAGGGCGCGTACACATCAAACAACCGCATAACACGCGGTTCGCCCATAAACGGACTCTTTTGGCCTTCGTACGCGTTAATTAAACGTTAACCAATATCTCGATAGCGGCGCGATATAATATGCGAAAGCACACATACATTATATGCAATTTGCAAACGAAGAGAAAGGGTTAAATGAATTTCTATTTCCAGCGAACGTGTCCCTTGCGTCACTCGCTCGCATTCCGGCGGGCGGCCGCTTCTCGTCCTTAGCTTACATTGCTCGCGGCGACAAGCGTAAGAGCGGACGAGTTCACAAGATATTTATCAATGTACGCGTTTTGGCATTTATCACGTCCAGTCCGAACGCGCGGCGATGCGGCGCGCGGCGGGCCGGGCGCGTAAATTATGCGGCCTGCATGTGAGCGGCGCGGCGGGTGTGCGCGTGCAGTGTACATGCGCCATTACGGTTAATTGCTCGGCGAACAGATAGCGTCTATTTATAAACATTAAATAAGTACTGCGACACGATTTAAAACAAACACTTATCGTTTTATATAACGCTTTAGTCAAACACGGCACCGACTGCGGATTGGCCGACACACTTGACGTTTACCCGTATTTTAGTGCCGTCGCTGCGCAGGCTAAGACACTGCCCCGGCCGGAGTCGACCGCTACATCATTGTTGACATAGAGACCCGGAACTCTACCTAACGTCGTGGCTACGCTGGAATCGTATCTAACTATAATTTGCTTTGACCTTTTAATACCTCCGTAATCGCGGATAGGTAATTATTTCAATTAGCGGAGTGTTTGCGTCGGCGCGCAAAGTATTATTAACGTACAATAATACGCGAACAGAGGTCAGGAAAATAGACGTTTTGTCGAAATTCAGTAAACCTTGAGATTCACTCATTTCTGGCTATTTGCTCACTAACTGCATCACATACACTATGTAGGTGCCGACGAAACCTAAACAGTGCTGCTTAACCGCCGCCGTATCTGTATTTCATATAAATTCTTCATTATCTAGTATCTCGCAAGAAACGCGTATTATATATATTATTATAAGTTTTATCTTCTTATCGGGGATTATCTATATATAGATAGATAGAGCAAAGGCAAAACAGTTCAGTGCGTTTCTCTTCTCTGTTTGTCAACCGACTTGACATTGATGCGAATAGGTCGTTAGAATGATCCGCGGGCCGCGCGAGTCGCGGGCGAAAGGGGGGGCGGCGCACCTTATGCGAATTTCAAAGTTCTTGTCATTCAAAAACTAAGCTTGACGTTAATGCGTCAACGAACATAGTTTTCGAAATGTTCATTTATACAAGGAAATGCTTTCTGTCCTGAATAAATGTTTTCAATAAACATTTGCTGAACATATATCCAGCGAAGCCCGCGGCCACGTGTCGTTGCGGCGCGCGGCGGACAGCGAGCGAACGGAATTGTCTTCGTAATTGATGCCAGTTCTAACAACGTTTATTACTTAGAAGCGGGTCAATGAAATTTACCCACCGATACTATCGTTCGTGGAAGAGGAAAACTCGGTTCCTGGACAGTATTTGGCTATGGAGGTATCAAAGCCCAAAGTACCAAGTGCCCAAACATTGTAACCGCTACTACGCTGAAGCCTCTTGCCCTTCAAGTTTCCAGCATGTGACGCAAGTACAAATCGACTCATTAGACACGGTGAGTGTGTTCAAAAGACAGATAATGGAATACAAATATGTAAACCTGAATTCTAAACTCTTATTTAATTGTAACGTAAGTGACCTGAATGCACGTCAAAAGCCTAACATTTTAAAGATGCAAAAAAAAAAAAACAATTTTTCTAATGGTTATTTGACGAGAAAAAAATATCGCGTGATGGAGACGATCCAATAACATTTTAATGTAAATCATATTAACCGGTATGTAGGCGTGCGTTACGTATAAAATGTCAAAAACAATGAAAGTATTTTTGTGTGTGTTTTAAGAGCAAATGAAATAATAAATGAACAGTAAGTAGGGACGCGGGGGGTGTCGCGCGGGCCGATGGCGTGATATCCCGTGACATTTAAGAAAACTCTCCCTCGAGCCTCCATTATTAAATAACAGGGTAAACTTGTAAGAAATATATACGTACGCATTGTCATGTTCTTGGAAACGTAAGGTAGCTAGCCGCTGCAGCAGGACAATACCTACACGGCACCTTTACCTCCTCCGCGTGTGACTAAACTTGCGTATAGGTCAAAGGTTTCCGAGAAGTAACATTGCTAGTTGTTTGTCTTAATACAGAACTCGGAGAACACAACACAATTTGATTTCGTCCCGACTATCGCCGTGTTATTCAATATTCCATAAGGACATATTCACGAATTTCGTGGCAGCTCTTTGGGGGAGGAATGTAGCGATAATTTTCTTTTATTCCCTGCGGGTGAACTACGATTTTGTTAGGAACTCCTCTACCATATTGCTGACACTATGCAAGTGTGGATTAGTGATAATAATTATAAGGAAAAAAATTATATCATTAACTGTAATACATTTTTATTATTGAAAATCAATTATATCATGTTAACTGAATATATTTTTATTTTATTAATCATTGTCTTGTTTACGTTTGAAATGTGGGGCCACCAAATATGTGCAATAAGGCATTCATTCCTTGTAGCCGGCAGTAGAACAACGCCTAACAAAACATCAAAATCAACACTCTTTACATTTTATATTGTTGCACATTCTGTGTCTAGACAGGTTTTGTTTTTCCAAAGGTTAATGAAAAACTTCCACGAGAGATGCTAATGCAACAGCGACCGAACTTTACACTCTCAGCCAAACTGAAAACGATCCTACAGCATAATGTCGTCTCTTTTTACACATTAATAGCTACATACACATACATACTCGTAATAGCACGTACGTATGTGTGGGAGAAAAATAAGTACATAATAAGCAATTAAGGGGTTAATTAAAGGATGACTGCGTTGGAGTTTAGAAAATTATAATGACCAATTCATCATAACGCTAATACGAAATTTGTTAATTAAATAAACGTTTTAGAATGTAGAGGTTACGGTCGAGTGCGCGCCAGATAATGTTTCAAATTGGAAATCAGAAAAACTGCGGCCGCCGGCGACTTCCCTTTCCGAGTGCCGCCGACACGGAAACCTGCGAGCAATTTCAAGCCTCACTGCGCATCGCAAATATAAACTTAAATACCGATGGAATTTACACTGACCTTCATTCGAACGACGAACAATGCGTCCTGGGAGATGCATCAATGATGGAAACTTTAACTGGCGTTCGGTTAGCGGAAGATGCGAGGCCTATTCGAAGTATGGCATAAAACATTTTCACTGGTGCCTATGATTCTTTTCTATAAACACACTTCATATTAACTACATCACAACAATTTTTAAAAAGAGGAGACGTAAAAATATTGTATTGTTTCAAGTTTAATCACAAACCGGATTAAACCGGAAACAAAGTTTGGCGTATCGCTCGTAAGAACTCTTCATTTAAGTACATGAAAATGGCGCTAAGCATTGTACCGTTCACAAACAAAAATAATCGACGCCCTAGCTAGCGTGCAAACGGCTGCCACAATAGATGCCAAGGACTCGACATTGAATGTTTTTGCGAATGCCGGAAGAGGGAGGCAGCGCTTGTCAAACTTACAAAATGTACAGAAGAATACTCTCTCTGATATTTACAGTTGGTTCTCAATATTGTTGTGTTACGAGTACAACATTTACTATTATTATTACATCATCACGCCAGCTAAAGTCCCCGACGTATTCCTTCAACATTTCATTATTCACTATCCTCGTACATCATGTTAAAAGTTAATGTAACGAAAATAGTAATACTTTTTTGGGAGTCCCGTGGAATCAACGTGGTTTGATAAAGAATATCACCAATACAATATACGTCAGCGTTCGTCGTGTAACTAAAATGAATGCTTCTTTCGGTGTTGACCTTAATACGGATTATAGTAATTGGTCACATTTACACTGTTTTTTTTTATTACACTTCTGCGTCCTTTGTGAAAAGCGCTTCCTTGCGTGCGCTGAGTCAACGGTGAAAGTTACTCAAAAATCATGTATTACAAGATTGTTCCCCTCTAAAAGTTCTAAATAAAAATCTGCGACAGCATCGGTCTTATTACAAAAAACGCTTAAATCCCGGTCTAAAATTTGGACTAAGTAGTCTGCGGTTTACACTAGTACTGCG
>DWQT01002964.1:0-13195 GCA_018244895.1 Myscelus amystis hages | reverse complement strand
TAAGTGTAAATAGCACAGACATTAATGTCTGACATTTATGTCAGAATTTGTGTCGTAGTCTGAACGTACCATTACAGAGCTCTGTTAACTAAAAGAGTGACAAAAATACAGAGCCAATAAACTTCGGCGTTTTAATGGAGAAATCGGACTCGCCGCTGTTAATTAAAACACTAGAGCGATGTAAAGTGCTGCCACGGACGGTCATTGTATGACCGGAGTGACGAAGACTGATAAACCTAACATAATAACCGAATGTCATATATAATAATAGTTGTTGTAATAATGTAGTTGTTGTTCCACCCTTTTGGGCCCGAAGAAAACAATATCTGCTTTGAGTTGGAGTCGAAACATTACCCACTGCTCGGATGACAGGGTACCTACCCACTGAACCCATAGATCCGTAAATCAATTTTAAACTAAGTAGCCTAGCTATTTGAGATCATCATATCGTGAGGATATCTTTAAACAATTTTGAATTTTTCTTATAAATCATTGACACCCGAAAATCACTTTTACATAAATGTAAAAGACCCGTTTCTTATTAGAAATATTCCCTAAAACATCCACCTTTTTATTGGAGCTCGGGTACCTATGAGGGCCAGTCTTGGAAACTGCAGTCTTGAAATAATTATAATGAATAAAACTAATTGAATTTGGATTTATTTTGAATTTCTGTTTTCATTATTATTTAATAGGGTTAATCCATAAAAATCCGATACATTTTTTTCAAATTCTCATTGACAATTGCAATAAGAAAGAGCCAACAAGGAAAATAATTAAAAAAAATTTGAAATTGGAAAAAATTCAGATTTTTCTGTTTTAAACTTAGATTACATATATTATGTCCATTTATATATAGCACATTTATTTATAATACTTCTGCCTCGGTTTCATAGTGCGTAATAACGTTTAATGCTCCAAGTTCCGGGTTCTATTCTCGACGGGAACGTGCTTTTGCAAAAAAGTTGTCAGCTAACTTTTCTATGAAGATAAAAAGCCAGTTTTAAGCAGTAGCAATCAAATGAATGAAAATGAACTATGGAGTTGAAATACGTAGCGAAGAAAAAGTATTGATTTCACGGGCATGTCATTAGGATTCAACAAAGAAAACACTGTACTGTGTAAGTACTAAGTACACGTTTTTAAAGCTGTGTTACTATTTCAATGAATTTCAAAGAAATAAAAATGTTTAGATAGTTTGTAAGCCCTTCAATTCATAGTAATGTATTCTGAATGAACGAAAATTTCCTGCTGTCCAATGAATACTAACTCATAGTCCTATTAACAAGTCATAACTAACTGAACTAACTGATATTAGTAGTCCTATTCAAACAGTACTGTTCGAAGTAGGTAGCAGGTGGAGGCAGCAGCGGTTACTTAGGTCTGTTCTTTTGACATTTTATTCACATAAAAAGGCATTGCACATAGAAAAACACTACATAATACATCGCGATAAAAAAATTGTCCACAAATGCATATGCAAATCGCAAAATCTCATATTCAAATAGAAGAGGACCGTTCGACACGTAAAAAAAATGTACTTGCACACACCGCATCAGATTTTCGAGGCAGCATGTAGAAGTACCAATACCATCCGTATATATCATTCATTAGCACAGCTAGAATCCAATACGACATTTTTTACAATCCCCGGGCACAAAGAACGGGCGTCCTCCCCCCACACAGACAAATACGGCGTACAAACAAAGCGCGCGTGTGTGGGTAGGGAAAAACTTGAAAAAAATCCGACTGACCTGCGCACACATGTGCATTGCCGCGAAAAAAAATCACTGACACAAAGAAAGTCTACCGAAAACTTCAATACGAACTTTTGCGCACACACGCCCGCGGTCCACGCACACAGCGACGCCCCACAAGGAAGCTGGCCGCGTGTAAGTGAGTGCAGCGCGTGTTCACGAGGGCTAAACTTAGCGCGCGCGTGTGTGCGCGCCCACAGTTGCAAGAGTCCAAAACTTCAGCGGGACTCGACGTGCATATTTCTTATCGTAGCGAAATAAACCTTATTTCTGACCATTAAAGTTCACGGTGTACAAAACACGGCGAGAGTTACGACCTTCCCGGCGCTCGTGGAAGCTGCGCGGCGCGGGTAGTTTTCGTATGAAAGTTAGTGGCGCGAGTTGCATAGACGAGCGCGGCGATAGAGGAGTGAGCCGCCGTCTCGCTCGCACCACCCGCCGCCCGAGGCGGAGGCGAGGGGAGGCGGGTCGCGGGGGTGTCGTGTCGCGTTGATGAACATTTTTCTCATTTTTTTTCATTATTTTTACGCGAATCGTTTTTAAAGGGTTTCGTCATAATTGCGACGCCGTCCGATTATGTCCACAACCGATAAGCCCGGCTACTTAATCGCAAGCCTCTGTCGTTTTAATTAGTCGATCTGTCAATAAAAGGAAGCTTTCGGATTTTATAATTCTCATGTCCTCTCATTATAATGCATCGGATACATTTAAGTAATGACTTTTACACTGAAGCAGATTATACATAAGAAATGACAACATTTTCTAGATTTTCGTGGGAAATAAATAATAAGAAAGTAACGTTCGATTTGGGGTAGAATCAGAACAAACTGCTTATGAAAAGGGGCGCGTTTCGTACGCAATCCTCGAGACGAACGCTTCAGCGGGAAAGTTATTTTCCCGCGTTTTCTTCAGCCCGCCAATATGACACCACACACGCAGTCTCTTATAAGTAAACATCAAAAAAACTAATTAACACCTCGCAAACGTTAATCATCTATTACGCTGGCAATTCTTTTTGCACTTACAAGTGCGATCTGTAAAAAGAGTGTCATTTAAATTACGTGTAAAAAGTTAAAAGCTCAAGTCACCGTTACAACGCTCGATCGTAACGGCCGGGTGTTTTTGCGAATTGAATAGAAATGGCGAATGAAAAGCGCTAAGTTTTTCCTACAACACCATAATAATCGGAACGATCGGTTCATAATAATCAAAACGAGTGTTTCAGAGCATCCTCCCGCGAGAAGGGGAGCAAAAAAAGCGAGTCAGCCGCCAGTCTCGCTGTAGCCGCGGCGCGCGCCGCCCGCACACACAACGTTCCTTTATTTTATATTACGTGTTTCATTTCGCGTAGACTTTTGGACGGCGTAGTTTTCGCGACGCGACATGTGCAACAAATTGTGACTTTGGACTAGAAAACAAAACATGGAACACCGTGAAACAATTTCGTCAAACAAAAACAATAATTCTCGGCATAATTTTTGAAATAACAATAATAATAACAACGCACTCAAACGCAGTTCAAACTAGATTATTTTGATTGGTTTTCGTTCCTTTCTTTTTCTATCATTTCGTCGTTTCCGATATTTTCCGTAACAATCACAAACTAATGCAGTCGTTCAAGTTTACGTTGTCGTATGTTGAGTTATTTTTGTTTTCCAAACTGTAACACAACCCCGGACCGTACGGACAGACAGAAAGCAGTAGACAGAAGTTCGGAGGAGAGAAGAGAAGATGGCGCTTGCTTCTTCTGTGAGCCTGTACTACTCCATAGTGCAGCGGGCTGCCCGGCATTACTTGGAAGACTATTGTCACACAGGTAGGTGTTTATACTAATTCTAATAAGAAAATACGTACCTAATTTAAAAACACTTCCTTAAGGAAATAAATCGATTTATTAACATATTATAAAAAAATATGATTAGTATTTTAAAACAATTTACCTTGTATGAGAGCTTTTTCATAGTCGTGTGAAGCTTTTAATAAGATAATAGCTGATGTCCACATCAATACTTTTTTTAATGCACACATACAAAGTATTCCGGTATAAATTAAGCTTCGTTTACATTCTACATCAATAAAATTAATAGTTTGTTTATATAAATATTGCTACTCTTATGATTTAGCGCCATCGGCGGCCTAACTATTTAACAATGCGATAATTAATCCATTAACTTCATCTCACTTACGTTTATTCAATTTACTAACGTCTTTAAAATTGCGTAGATTTATCGCACAATATTCCACATTTAAATAATATAACCTAATACTGTATGTGATTATTGTTAATATTATTGTACATAATACAGTGTCTTCGCCCGCTTGGTGAGATTTTATTTTGTTCGCTACAGCGCTTATTTAAAGGAGTTTTTCTGTGCAAATGAGAAATTTTGCCGCGTAAAAAGTAGCCTATGTCACTCTCCAGCCCTTCAACTATCTCTTTACCAAAAACTACTTCGATCCGTCACTCCGTTTTGATGTCAAATAAAAACAAACATATTTTCGATTTTATAATAGTTACGAATATGGATTAGACCTAACAATTGCCAGACCGCAACACGAGAGTTGTTATACTAAAACTAAATTGCCATATATATAAAATCCCATTCCCATTTAATTCTTATTCCAAATAGAACAGAAGCTGGATTAATTTACTCGTATAGTAATGTATAGTTCTTTGCATGTTACCATTCGTCTATTTAATATTAACTATGTACTTTGATGAATTTGTAAAGTTTCTTTGATGTTTAATCAATAATTTATCTAACGGCACAATTAATTAAACAAATAATTAGAGATATAATTATAAATTAACCGATCATTTAGTATTTTAGTAATAGTATTTTTAAATACGATTAATTAATCATTATAAAATCACACAATAGAGATACTTTATCAATATATTGTAAATGAGGATTGTCAAAAATTATAACATTCAACCTTAACACAAATATCAATAAAATATACTGGAATAGTTGATATCTTTATTATAATTTTTGTCTATACAACATTCTCTAGACATAAAATACATTCTAGAAACAAACAAAAGATCAATTTTAGTCTTGTTCGGCTAGGAATCGAATCCAGATCCGTGCGCGGTGGCGCGGCACAATGCCATTTATCAAACAACTCTTTAATAATAGCGAATATGAATATTATACCTTAGTTTTCGCAACAAAAGCATAATGCACATTTTCATAAGTGATTAATACAATAATTGTATTCATAGTTTCATTCGACGCTACTTGTGACTACTAATTCTACAGAACTACGCCAATCTGAAATATAGAGTAAAAGCTAAACTTTAAAATAAAGAAAACAGAATTGATTTACAGAATGGAAATTTTATGACCCATGTAAACCGAATCTAATTTGGTTCTGTCTTTTAATAGTATGAGTAACAGAAGAAGCGGGTATAGTAGAAGCAGTAGCAGAAGTGCTAGTAGGAGTAGGAGAAGAAGTAGTAGTAGCAGTAGTACTAGGTGCAACTTGAGCCGGAGGTGAGATTATTAAGGTATTCTGTGCCAAATTAATTGTGCCAAGTATTTCTTCAGTTCTGTCAAACTTAGGTATGTTCGTATCCTTCAAGAATAAATTGTTTGTGGAATTGTATACAAATATTTTGTTTAATTTAAAGTAGTTGCAAATCATATCATTACAATAAAATACACATATTTTAAAACCAATACAATTTATATTATCGGCTATTATAGCACAGTTATGGCGAATATGAGAAATTGATATTTGGTTAATAAAACGTCTTTTAATGTTTTAGTATACTATGTTTTTGACTTACTCTTTTCATTTATCTGTGGCGGTTTAAAGCTGGCGGTATATTTATACTTTGATGCAAGAAATTACCAGTTGGTAACCATTTTATATTTCTTTCAATCGGTATTTGTCATGTACAGACAGAATAATTTCTTTCTTATATTAGATAATAATAGTTTTACTAATTATTATAATGAATATATAAGGACTTTGCTTGCATCTAAATGAAATATCACAGATAAAAACAGGGTAGAGTAGCCATTAGAATTTCATATTATCGACAGGTACGATATAAATCTATTCTGACGTCAAATGGATGAAAACTCCCATATTTCTGATAAGAATAATCGTGAAAACGAGATCTTGTTCAGGGGAATTCAGTTTAATATTCTCTTTATATATCTATTTATTATTAAATCTTTAATAATAATTATGCTAAGTTCTTAACGGGGTAGGCAGAAAGCACTGAGTGCCAAAATTCTCTGTCCTAACAAACATTAAGGAAGTAAAATTAATAACTTATATTCAGTAATAGATTTGGAAAGGGATCCTTTTTAAATGCCAAATAATATTAAGATTTTATATACTCTTAATCCACCCTTTAATACAGTATATTGAGATTAATATAAATGTATTTAGCTAAACATGACAACGTTGCTACAAGACATTTCGTTAATCAGGTTTGCCTTTGTCGTTACTAATTCAAACCTACCCTACCTGCATATTTCCCGAGAATTAAAACTTATACTCTTCTAGTAATAACAAGTTGAATTAATAAGTATTTACAAGGCAAACATTGAATAGTCCATCACCGCTATCCACAAGGCGAAATTGTGCTCAAGAGCTAATGCATTTTTTAACCGTAGAACCATGATGCATAACTAAGCAGAATCTCTTCATATCGTTAAAAACCTGAAGCGATCTTAATAGATATGGAGACAGCGACAATTCCTAACTCAACATTGTATATTCATATTTAAGCAATAAATATTTATAAATAATATAAAGTTATTCTTCGTGACGCATACAATTTACGAACACAAGTTTTTATGCTATTAAACTATAAATAGCTACATTAAAATGATAAAAACATTATGAAGTTGTAAGGTAATTATGAACAATAATACAATTATTATGTTAAAATTGTTTCCTTTATGTAAGGCGGATAAAAAATATAAAAATAAACGTAATAATGATATGTAAACAACTTCAAATATATTTTAACATTTCAATATTTTTTAATTTACCTACGGTACACCGTATTTGTATAAATTAGGAATAGACTTTATTTGTGTAATAATTTATTAAAATCACACCACATTTTCAGTTACACAAATATTAGTAAATATAAACTTCATAGATGTTCCTGTTAATCTAACATCACACGTCCATATGTAAGCTAAAAATAAAAAACTTAAATATTTATTATTCGGTGACATGTAAATTATTGTAATGTATTACACAAATAAAAAAAGGTAACGTTACATTGAGCCGAGACGCAATTGCGGGGCATAACAATAATCGTTCACATTGTAATATACTTCCTTGCACAAGTATTTTAATTATATTTGCAAATTTGCGAAATATTCTTTAACACACAACTGTATATTTATGCAAGAACATAGCTACCTTTACAAATATTCTTTTTTATACCTCACACAAATATAAATATAGTACTCATTAATATAAACATTACATAGGTACATATAAAGCTTGGTTTACACACTTTAAACACACGTATTAACATTTAAAACAGACAATTAGTTGCGGGTAATTATGATCTTTTTATTACATTCACAAATCCAGAAGTATTTAATGACAGTGATTTTTGCCAGAGAATTTTCATAAAACTGTTTACAAACACACAATAAATTGAAGTGTTGAATTCTTTTGGTTTCCATGCGTAGTATAATATTGAATTTAAAATTATTCAGTACCTATTTTATTTTTACTTGTTATGATACAGTAAAAATTGCATCTAAAGCAACCATATAGATAAAGGATATTTTTGTTATTATAACAGGTAATCGCTTTAATTTGACACATATTAATAATTATAAGATCTGGGAAACTGACCAGCTTGTCATAAACTAGACAAAACTTGATATTGTGGTAACCAGACAAGTAATTAACTGCATCATTTGAATGCGACAATCTTTTACAGAAAAAAATACTCATTCTAATCACACAAATATTATAATAACAACTTCTGTTCAGAAATTAAGGTTATTAAGCAGACGAATCGATGGGACAAAACAGTTCAATAGGACAGCTAAATTTAGCATCGTGGCGTTTAGAAAAATGTAGCGTTACCTTAACTCGGACTGATATTGTCGTAAGTGAGAAAGTGGCTCACTCCCACGTTACTGTCTGTCTAGACTTGTTATTTCTGAGCCTGAAAATGATTATACCTAAGCGTATATTATTGAACGTAACTTTTAAGCCAATCTTCAATTGGCTTACCTTTTTATTACAATTTTATTCATGATATCTGTCCTATACCTATGCAGTTAAAGACAAAAACACTATTAATCGTCATGGTTACATGACGATACCTTTGGCATCTTGCAATTTTATCTTTAAACAAGAACAGAACTAGAAGAGGCCTTTTTAATGTCCAAAATTGATGCCATCAGTTAAGTGATGGTTACGGTTCGCCCAAAAATTACCATCGCCACTTATTTCGGTGAAGAAGCAGTTGTTTCTACCACATTCCTGGTCGGTTTGAAGGGTGTGGATGCCAATCCATACTAACGGCGTACTAAAGGTGTACTAAAAGCGACCATCAGTCCCCAAGAGCAGCAAGGAAGTGACCAACTTGGGATAAATCAGAGACTGACAAATACTGACAGCACTTACACTGACAAATACTAACTGGACCAATATTACTCTCAATTCACTTTCTGGGATACTGTTAGCAATGAATTAGTATTCATTGCTAACAGTATCCCAGAAAGTGACGTAGTGGTTACTAATAGTTACTACACCTAGTAACCTAGTGGTTACTAATAGTTACTACACCTAGTAACCTAGTGGTTACTAATAGTTACTATACCTCAAGATCTCACACACTGTCTGAATCCAAATTAAACAATTTAATGCCTGTTATGGTAACCGGACAGTTGATAAACATACATACATATATACATATGATGTAATACTTATATAGACATTTTTATTACGACCAGACACAGAAGATGCAAATGTAGTTTTTGCACAAATATTTGTTCTGGACCGGAATCGAACCCACGTCCCTTCGATTTAGCAGTCAGATTGTCTAACCACTAGACTAAAAATCCAGTCACAGCCTATCGTTACAGGAAATGGTTATTAAAAATTTTGACTAATTTATACATTGATAAATTTACGGGTATAAAAACCTACATTATTGCTTCTATTCTGCTAGAGACTGATTTAAGTTCAAATCTAATTACGATTAAATTTTATATATACATACAAACTATGAACTTCAAAATAGTTACAATAAAATCATTATTTATTGCATCAAACATGACACATAGGGTGTTATTATGACAAAGTCGCAAGCAACAATGTAAGGCCGCATCTTTATAAGCAAAGATACATTTTCCATCAAATCATTGACTGTTAATGAGCAATATTCAATACGAGGTACTATTAACAACAGAGTGCATAACTTTTCCGAAGCAGACCCACTGCCCGCCGCAGTGTTTAACCAGACAAACCAGTCGCCGCGACCAGTTGCAGTGTTGCCCGCAGTCGCCCGACGTTTATATGCAAATGCGATGCATCTCGAAAGGTCAAGGTCGCCTCTAGATCGCGAACTTGTGTGCTCGACTGTACGGCGTAATGGACGGTGTGTCGGTAAGCTTATTGTCCGCAGGGCTGCCGCTAGCTGGGTGAAAACTTTTCGAAATGCACGATGGCTGAAAGAATTGTTGTTGCAAAATACACCGTTCTCTTCAAGATCAGGTCTCTATTTTGATTTCCAGACATTCGATTTACACTTACTAAATTATCAGTGTTTTGGACTGGCTTTGAGATATTTCGTGATTCTGAACATTTTTTTTGATAAGCTTTTTCTTAGCCATGAAACGAGCGATATTTTTACGTCCTCACTGTGCTAATCTTTGACATCGCGTCTTAGATTAAAAAGGAATATTAGTTTATTTTAATTTCACCGTAGTGACAGCCCTAGCATATGCGAGCTTTAACTGGCTTCCGGAGACGTAGTTCACGAAAACGGACGTAGCGTTTGTGGAAACTTTGCATACGTCGGCCCGGGTGAGGTCGTTCACGAATACCCGCACACACACAACACACACACACACACACCCACACACACACACACACACACACACACAGATTGTTAGATATTTACACGCATCGTGGGGAATTTTTTAAGGAAATGCTCTGTTTTTTCCCGATTTCATGTGCATCGCTTTTACCTCTCGACTTTCAGAGGTAGCGAAAATTCTCTCTTTTACAAAGTCACATGCGTTTTACAAATAAAATTTTTCAAACAACCGTGGCTGAATACATCTTAGTTCTCCTTAATCGTCTCTGAAGTGTACAAAGTCTGCCAATCATTATCTGAGGGCAGTACCAAAAAATTTCAAATCCAAAATCACTCTTTAGATTTAGAAATACCTATAATATCCGATATCGTTAATCTAGCAATCCGCACTTTGTCATCACCAATGTAACGGAGGAAAAGTCTATTATATATAAATGAATGTTTGTCTGTATGTCCTATATAGACTCCTAAACTATGCATCTGATCATGTGATGATCTTCAACAAAGTGGTTGTGCACGAGCCCGGGAAGGTTTCTGAGTTGGTACAAACGATTTACGACTGATGGCGGTACCGTTCTTCATTCAAATTTATTTTAGTTTGGCGTAGCAACGCGCGCTGGGTACAGCTAGTTACGAGTAGTTATAATCAGCAACTGAATAACAAATTTCAACCGATACACAACAAATAAGAGTCGGCAATGCTGTTCCATTTTCGAATTTCAATTCAAAATTGTAACTTATTGTCGGCTAACGCGCTTTATAACGCCTTACGAACTGTGCGCGGCGTGCGGCCGGCCGGTTCCGCTCGACGGCGCGCCCGTAATCAGGTGTTAATATCTCAGTACCCCCGAAGATTAGTCAATTACGTTACAAAGAAATACCGGTGAGCGGTGTTCGTCTTTTGTTGCGGCTGGAAGCTGCCACTTTGGTCGTGTTTAGCTTCAGTGACTTCAGTTACAGTTTCTAATGTAAACGCATCGAGACTTCACAATGCAACTGACAGAATTGACAGTGTCAGAGTATATTACATGAGTTTTCCTGCTCGCACATTACAGACGAAACGCGGGAATGACATTACAAGCTAGTTCCGTTTACGCACGATAGGGGCGCTGTACACTTTTCATAATTTTTTTTACCAGATACCGTATGTATAAATAAGTTATCACTAGAGGTTCGTGCTAGGGCCAAAATCTCTGTCCTTTATAGTGTACTGATTCCACGTTCAAAGTGCATTATCAATTTACAACGGTGCATTATGCAATCGATCTCACCTCTTAACCCTTTTTACTGCTTAACGATGAGGGTCAAGGGTTGACTGATTTCACACATACTAGACAAGATAATAAAACTATAATATATATTTTCTGATGTCGACTGAAAGTGAAGTTATAAAAGTATATTAACAAACATAGATATGTTTAATTTGATCAAATTGAAAATGGGATTTACTCGAAATATAGGAAATGCTATTTCACGGTCGTGATTATAATTAAAAAATAATGCATTTTCGAAAGTGGAAATACTAAAAAACATTTTGTATTTTCTTGCTTTAGCAAAAACAGTGTAAAAGTTGCCGTACGCTCACTTTGTGGCGTCACAACTATACTTCATCAAGGTCTCACAGTTTGCGGAACTCTCACGCCTCTCAAATAAGCGATATTAAATTGCCACATGTCAAAAAATTAATCGCTTAGCAAATGTACAATTCGCGGAAGGGTCATTCAACTCTCTGCCTTGAAAGTTACTCTAGTTAAGAGGTTAAACTATCAAAATTTTGTTTTGAGGAAATGATACATATAATTGTGCATGTATATACGAGTACGTATATAAATAGTTATTTAAACTGTTTTTCCGGTTTATTCACGGGCGTTTAAAAGAAACATGGCTATTAAAATATTTTACAAGCCTTCTTACTAACGTAGGTACTTGAGGCCATTATTCTAACTGCCACGGTCCTAGATGCATCTGTACTTGAAGATTAAATAATAACTATTAGAGAATCTGTACCAAGGCACATGCATAACCCGAATGTGAGCGAAGGTGCGTACAGAACAGTAACGGTGGCACGCCGTCGTCTAATTGTAGTTTTCGCCTCAATTTAAATGCAATTTACCACTATTTGGGACTTTAGCTTCACGATCTTAGCATAAAAACGAGTACAGTTGTCTCTTGGTACTTAGAATTTGATGCAGATTGTAGCTATGAAAAGTATGTGATATTTCGAGGCTTATTTTGAAGGTCAATGCACTGTCGCAGCAATATTTCTGCTGCTAAGCAGTAACGCCTTTAAATGTCTTCAATCTGATATAATGTGGATATTTATCAAGTTACTTGTACCCTTATTAGTACCTACCTAATAAAATATAGAAATTAGGTCGAAATATCGATAGATAAAACTTCAAAGTACAAACTTCAAACATTAAAATAGGTAGCACTTAACCTTTTTTTTATTTGTAATAGAAAATGTAAGGCTAAGTGAGTAATCAAAGGGTGGCCAAACATGCTACATACATATTCCACATATATTTATATATTTCCAAAAATTTTTGTAACCAATAACCATTTTTAAAGAAAAAACGATGTTAAAACAATCGCTTCTAGTGTGTTTGCCAGAAATTACTGGATTCGATTCTACATCAACTAAAAAATTTTGATCAACAACTAGGTTATGCGTTTATTTGAGTTCATCGATTTATGCGTAGCATTATTGCATATCCAATAATATCGTGAATAATTTCCGTTGTAACAGTCCGTGAATATTTTAGCTAGCTGAACGTTTTAGGCATGTTGCGTACGTACCTAATACATAGCATTACCTTCACTCTGACCCCGAAAATGGTTCAGACATTCAGTGACAAAGGTCGACAGATCGTGAAAACTGGCAAATTATAACAGCGGTCGAAATATCAACAAAAACGAGGGTAGAAGAAAGGTGGGGGATAGCAAATACCTGTCAATCAGATGCAGATACCTGATAGCAGATACCTGTCAATGCTGTCCAACGTAGCACGACAATACTGGCCAATACCTAAAAATCTACATATATAAATACATAACCATCACGCCAGGTCCCTAACGGGGCAGGCAGGGCGCACCGAGTGCCAAAAATCTCTGTCCTTACAAACCTGTCGTGCTTCATCCACATCCATCGCTCACTTTATGCATACACGCCGGTTTCGGAGACTCTTTGGACTCCCCCATCAACAGCTCCGTTGCAAAATTAGCAACACGGCGCTTGGTAACTTTTGCCTTTCCACCGTCGATATGTTATTTTCATTAGCATTCCAACCACCATAACACAGGCATTTAATTAGCAACAGACTACCCACTAAAACCCAACGGTGTGTCTACACTCGCCTTTTGGCCGGGCAACGGGAACACTCTCGCACCCGTC
>DWQT01002963.1:0-13198 GCA_018244895.1 Myscelus amystis hages | reverse complement strand
ACGCAACGTGTTCACACAGCGGTTGATGCGACAATAAATATTGTGTCGCAATAAATTTACCAATTACAGACACTCGTATTCACACAGAGACATTCGATGTGTACACTGAGTGTACGGTGTATAGTGTCGTAGTCTGAACCAGCCTTAACAATCGTACGCGCCCACGTGGTGGCACTCGAATTCAAAATCCTCAAGACGTTCAAAAACACACTCCGCAAAAATCGGGACAACGTTCCACTTTCTGTAAAACTCGTTTTGTAAAAATCAACCGCTACTCGTCACGATGTGTCGACGTTCACGCTTATAAAGATTTTCGCTAGCAACATTTCAAATTTCCGTTGTGACTTGCTGTTTTTAAGATGAAATAATATCATTTTACTGATTGTTTGTGTTTTTTTTTGTATAATAAGTCTGCGAGCTTACCTGTACATGAGATACATTTTTGAATGTAGCACGCTTATCTAGAGAGTGCCTATTGTGTTGTGTTAATAATTATTATTAGGCATCATAAAAAATATTCACAATTTAGATTTATTTTCCTTATGGGGGCCTTTAAAAAGGAATCCAAATGATACTATTTTAGCCGTAAGAAGTTTAGAATACACATGATTATGTATGACTACAGGAAATGATATACACACCACTACAAATGACGTCAGACTCAGTCATCACGGTTGCTATTACAAAGTAATTCCGGCTACCGTTAGATTGTAACGCTGTAAGTATTATGATTCATGGTCATTGAGATGTAATTTTTTTGGTCGCTAGACTGGGAAAGAGTATTGTGTACGCTCCTTTTATTTCTTTTGTTTTTGTAAACATGCGAAGTTATTCAGAGCGTGTTTATCCCATGATTGTTAAATTTGTTTTACATTATAGTCGCATCCTACATGATTGAAAAATCAATACCTGAATAACATCTGCACTGATTTTTATTGGTCGATCTTGTACTTGAATTTGTTTAGTTAATAAAATAGGATTGATTATGTGAAATAAGCGTTGTTTTGGAGTTCAGAAAAAACAAAATTTATTCAAGTTGCTCGAATTAAGTTAGTCTCTAATAATAAACTTAAGTCTTAAGGACGACACTTCACGAGACAAAACATCGTCATTATGGTATATTTGGCACACAAAATAGCAGAGATTTTCGAATAGACAAAGTTTTAATTGGCAATTTTAGCATGTTTATTCACTCAAGTTCTTGAGCGTGACATGTTTTAAGGCGGCGAAACAAAAAAGAAACTTCGTTAGCATGTAGACTACCCATGTAAACGGAATAACTACGTAAACGAAATATTCAATGGTCTTTAGGTATGAAGGTAGCTACATTGCGTGTGTTTTTTGCGTGTTATCCCAGTCTTTCCCCATCTTCAGATATAATTTTCTTCCTAAATACTTCGATTGATATGATTTCATATATCGTAGAGGCCTAATAAACGGCTTGAACTCTGATCATTAAACTTCAAATAATAATAAATCCAGCATTGTAGCGATCGATACAAATCTATGGAAAAAAATAATTCCTCACCGTCCTGTTCAGAGTTCATATATACTTATTGTAACATCAGTTTGCTTTATTTTTTATTAACTTATGTATACTAATACATCCTATTAAGTCTGAATATAATTCCTGAATATGTAACCAAACCATTTTAAAACCGCAGAACAAAGAAATAAGCGCAGGATTAGCGCATGCAGTTGGAAAGAGACAAAATACGCGTGCGTGCACATTCCTCCGCTAACAGGGCTAATGTTACATACTCCTAAGGCTTCTCGCCTGACTCGGGGGTAATAAAAGAGGAAAGTTGGCTCACGGTTGTTCCATACATTCGATCTCGTGCAGTGAGTCACCGAGAATTCGAACAACAAACTTGCGAAACACCAAGCTCACCTTTTGCTTCTACATTTGAACTGAATTCAACAAACCGTTCAGGACTGTTAGTTTATTTCCCCTGATTGCGTTTCGCTTCGAAACGGCCACCACCGAATTGAATGGATAATAAAAAGTTTAAAACGCCGGTTAGCCGTTTCGATACAACGTACATTCCAATTACATATTTATTTTGACAAAACTAGTTGTAGTCATAATGCCCGTACGTAGTTTTTCTTGCGCGTAGATACACCGCTAAGGTTGAAGTAACAGAATTGCTTCTATGTTTTAATATGCAAACTACTTTGTTTAAAAAAGTCCAACCGTAAAACGTATGGATAAGGACAATGAAATATAATTCTATTAGTACTTTCGAATATGGCTTTAATAACCTATTAGCTTTTATGTTAAGTAATATTTAAACGCACGCAATTAACGATTAAGTATAAGTCTGCCAATCCGTACTTAATCATTGGGGACGGTCTTAAGCCTTCTCATTATACAGACCCGTGAGTGGAACAATAAAATGGAAAATGTATTTCAGGAAAAAATGTAATTTCAATATTGCTATTGCATATCAAATGAACTTGACACTCCCTACGCCGGTCTCTGATATGTTATCAAAAAACGATGAAGATTAGTAACCACTGAAGATATCGAACGAAAACAATGGGAATTTCTTATACGTACATTACAAACTTAAAAAGGAGAAAGACGCAATGGAATTTAGTTCATGCAGAGATACAGAGTTGTCAAAAACAAACTACTGTTGGGCGCCATTTTGAAACGGGAACTGTACCAACCAACCTGATATTCGACAAACAAACGCGGCGAGTGCTTGGCTGATGTTACATAATATATCTGGCATCAATTTCATTTTGCCAAACAAGGACAAACTTAAAACTAATATCGCTGTGAGATTTTTAAAAGCTTCCCGTATAAGCGGACCATGAACAGAAACTCCCAATGTAAAAAAGTTAATAATATAATATTAGCAGAATTATTAAGATAATACCTATGATTATGCGATTTGCAAATGTATACAAAAACTGGGTTCTTCTTATCACAGCGTGAACTGATTCATATATTTCAACACAAGAGAACAATGGTTTCTGTAACTAATGAGTGAATATTATACACAATAAAACTTTATATTGCAGCAATTATTTAAAAATAGCATTTAAGTTCACAAGGACACTTAAAATGAGTACTTGAAAAGCTTGCAAAAAAGGGGTTTTGTTAACTACCCTCATGTAATGCGAATAACAAGGACAGATTATTTGTTTGTGAATAGGGACGTCAAAAACAGGAATAAGCTAGCTTAACAGCGGGGGCGCCGTTGGCAACCCTACACGACAGAGATATTTCACTTTCACAACATGTCAGTTCTAAAACATATGTACGACATGCGTTAGTAAACGTGAGTCATCAGAACATAAAATAAATGACACTCGTTAACATAACGTATTTCGTTAATTGAGTGGGCCTTAATGAGACAGTATGTGTTACCACTTTATGAAATACAAGTTTTAACAGTTTACAGCCCTTACCGTGTTTTTAGAGAATCGTTCTTAAGATAAATTCTATGGCGTTCAATAGAAAAAAAAATCATTTATAACAAAATTCCTTAATATACGTCAGTTATTTAGAAAATTGACCTAATTTTTACAAATAAACTTGCTATATACATAATATTGATTTTATTTTCGTTACTTCATGAGGTGTCCCAATGCATAAAACCTTATCACTGTGAGATGTAACTGGCAGTCCGCTAGCGAAAAAACAAAAGAAGAAAAGAAAAAAAAAACTAAATAACTCCTATATGAAACTAAAAATAACTTTTTCATTCAACTTGAACGACGAACGAATGTAAATATAACGACTGACATGTACTCAACCGTGAAATCTCCAAATGAGACGGACATACATATATTAATAGCACATGTTTTCCTAATTGAGAGTATCCTAAAACTAATAAAGGCGGATGAGTTATGGTGCCGGCTGCAGTAATGCGTGTTCGGTGTTTGGATTGAGTCGCGTGTACACGTGTAGTGGTTTGGTAATAATAGCACTAGCACGTGTCACGCTGGCAGTAATGAAACATACGTAAATTTATGCCCTTCAAATATTCGGAGGGTTAAAGGAAATTAATTGCTGTATGATAAATGATTATTACGATCAAATACCATCGTAAATATTATTTCAAAATTACCATTACACGTTGTGATTTTATATTAATGTATTAACATTAATGACAACTTTTCATACAATCTTTTGACCCCTATTTAACCACTTTAGAGGTCCAATTTCGAAAATTCCGTCTTTCATGCATACTTACGCTATATAAAGAACCTATCTGCAAAATATTAGGATTCTAAGTTCAGCGGTTTCGACTGTACGCCGTCTCTCTGTCAGTCATTCAAACGAAGCCACAAACCGGACACTTAAGAGGTAGACACCTTAAGATTGCGATCACCCGTGATTCTTTACCTGCAACAAATAAAGTTTAAATAAACATTAATCCTCACTTCTGAAAGACACGTGCAATTCAATTGATATCATTCCTTAAAACTGCATAATAGGCGTAGGAAATTTATGATTCATGGTTGAAAATATGCAAACGTTGATGTATTGAACTTATAAAGGTACTAAGTGCCTTGACAAAATTGCTTAGTCGTACTCGTAGAAGAAGCTTTGTGTTCCAAAATTATAAACGTATACTGCATATTCGAACGTGCGTAGTGACTTCATAGTTGAAACATAATTAATAATAATACCAGCGCAATACATCTAACTAATACAATAGATTGAATTACATCCCGGATAGCAACAAATAGGAATTACAGCGAGGAGTTACAATTAAAACAGCATTGACCTTCAGTTGGCCTCTAGAGAATTGGCGAAAGTTTGGAAAATCAAAAGCAACTTACACCACCTCGGGGTTATTTGTTGGGTAGGATTAAATGGTATTTCATTAGTTAGGAGAGTTATTTTCATGCATTAGCGAATTAGCAAGTTCATTAATTTATTCGACTAATAAACTAAGTGTCGAGTTACGTAACTGGTAAAAGCTGACCTTCACACAACTAGAAACACTAATAATAATTGCTTACAGTTTTATTTTAAAGTCAAGAATAAATTATCAGAGAAATGATATAATGGAAATTAGGATAACTGCAGAACTTGAGAGGTGTCGTTGTGAAAATTCCACAAGTAATATAAGAATATTGTAACAAATTGAGCTCCTCTTAATTTATAAAAGCGCCGGAACATTAAACGTGCGAGCACCAAGGCAGATATCAAGAAGCCAAGTATTTTATATCAATTTGAGCATTCGTGCGGAGTATATTTAAGTAAGTCCGCGCGGAGTCGGTCTTAGCTTTTTAATGGTACCATTTATGGGAGCTGAAGGAAAATCCGAATGAAAGAGGACGAACGCAGAATTCTGGAGATTGCCTCCGTGAATGGAATATCAAAAATGTTACGTTTTTAATTTCTCTAAATAGAAATACAGAACTTGAAATATTTAGCAGAGGAATACAGAGTCGCTGCGACATCTAAAAGGCTGCTAATCTGTTGTATATCTGGCACTTGTCTTTTTTGGTCTTTATGTCAATCCAAAGTGCATTAAATCAAAGACAATTTGAAATCATTCACTTTAGAGTAGATTCGATTTACTAATCTGTTTTTGTTTACTTTTAGTAAGCCACTAAACCACTAACTAAATCATAATAACTCAAACTAAATCGTTAATCACGAAACTACGTAAATAAGCCATACTTGTGCCATTATCGATAGAACTAGAGCAGCTTTGGATATTTTTGCCAAATTGAGAATGCATCAAATAATTTAGAGAATGTCGGACAATTTTATTTTCGTACATTATTTAATTTTATATAATTTTGTTTAATTTTAATTTTATATAAACTGACAGAGCCAATACTAATCTAACAATATGTGACTTGTTAGTCTATTCGTCTGTAATGTAATAGAAAAGTATTGATTGAATATAAGGACATTCAAAGTAGCAATAGATGTAGCATTAATTGCTGGTGCTTCGTTTTTTCGGAATAGAGGACCAAATATTTGAATTTCTTACGTCTTTTTTAAGCTTTGATAAGTTTGACAATCCTTTTCGGTCGCCCGTTCGACCGCTCGCAAAAATGCCAAGCGTAAATTTGAAATTCTCTTCGCTTCTATACGCTCGGAGTTTCCAGTGAGCATTTGAAATCTACAATATTCGGTTTGTCCATTGCAGATGACAGAACCTCTAGCTACATTGTTTGTGACTCATTTTTCATTCAAAGATATTTCAGGAAGATTTGTTATTCAAAGATTTATTTGATAACAAATATGTGCATAGGTATATCGATATTCACAGCAAACTACAAATTTATCAAATCTTCTCAATTCCTGATAAAAGCATTGCTATGTATACAATATAGTGACATTTGTTCTGAACATATTACAGTTTTTAACGCTTCACTTAAGCATCTCACGTAAAAACATCTGAAATGTCCATTCGACATTTGTAAGATTACAATTGTATTTTTAACCACTTAATACTGAATCTAAGTTTCGCGATTTCTACCATTTCCCTAGTAGACCTACATATTTCCAGTCCTCTAAAAAAGCACGTTTCGAAGACGGAAAAATAGTAAAAGCGGCAATCCGTTCTAAGATCTCGAATCTGTTGGAGCGAATCGCAACGACTTCCGATTGCTTCTGCACTGACAATGGGCCTTAATGTCAAGTTTATTGAGTTCGGCTTCTTTAAGTAATCGCACCAATGCCCGATTCGTTTTGTTGATTTGACGTTCATTCAATCAAAATCGATTTTCTGAATAACTTCGGAAGGTGTAAATGTAGCAATTCGACATTTTTGGCAAAGTTCATAAGTGTACCCGATGAAGCGGTAATGTTATAAATCTGAGGCGTGAACACACCAAAAACGGGTTTACTGTCCAAATTTATTTTTGCCACTAACTATTGAAAATGACATGATTTTCAAAATCTTATGTCATGAATGAGAACGTAATGAATGGACTGTAATTAATTTATCTACTTATTCTGGTACTCATGTGAAAAATTGTTACGCCCAGAGAAACGAAAAGGAAAGAAAGAAGAAATTTTCAATTTACTAAAGAAAAGTAGGCTACATAAAGAACAGAAAAGTCTGAATGCATCTGAATGGCATACACTCATTCACCCAGTTTTATTAGAAAATGTATAGAACTAATTCAGTGCTAGAGGAAATAGAGACGAAAAACTATTTAGCTGAAGTCTTTGAGACCATATGAAAGAAACCTCAAAACTAAGACTTGAAATGGAAGTTTACAAACTATCGAATCAGCTCGATTCTCTTTTCATGAATGGACAGATACACAATATGGCAAACAAAGAAATGACAAACAACATTAACAACTTACGTCATCACGGCACTCTGATAAAATAAGAGATTAATGCTAAATCAGTTAATATCGATCCATACAAAGTTAATTAAGCAGTTCATTTAAAATCTCAATTACCCCAAATAAGCGAAACAATGTAGTTAGACCACAAAAATCAATTACAATTATGTCACTAAAGGCAGTCTCGAAGCGAGCGAATTTTATTTTTAAAACGAGCAATGGTTGTACGCTTTGCGAAAACGATACCCTCGGGGCACATACGGACGATATTCGTTTAATAGGGATCTATTGTGCTATCTGCGCCGTTTAATTACAAATATTTAGCGTGATTCCGGTAGAAGTAGAATGAAAATTCTTTCCAACGCAATTATCTTCTGCTTCTGTTATTTAAACTTACGCATCTTACCTTTAACAAAAGTAAAATCTTTTGCCTGTAAACAATAATTAAACATGCACATTAGTTAACAGCTAATTTTATCAGATAATCGTGTGTCTTGTATTACTTTCGTAGTTACCCAAAGCTGTGGTTTGATTACAAATAACCTAAATGCCCTTAAGTTTTTGAATGAGCGCGCTAACACTAACGGTTAATTGCTCTTTGTGTACACGTTCAATCTGCCACATTACGCAACATCAAGCCGAACTTCGTCAATTCAACACTGGACTTGTTTATTACCCGAGCGCACCCCGGGGACTTATCGCCATGTAACTCTAATAGGGATCTATTACGCTATTCAACTGGCTTAATCACTTCAGTTCGAATTCGCGTTTCAATCTTACATTACTCTTTATAAACGTTGTTGGTTCTACAGGAAAAGATTTATCTGACTTCTCTTATTACTCCTCTGCCAGCCTCTCGTCGGCCAGTACGTTCATCCATCCTCATCCTTCGGATAGAAATATAAACACTGTTTACTGCAACCCCAGCTTCTGTGTTGTTTACAATAAATACACAATATGAATCAATGAGGAAAAAAATTGTGTGCAAAGCCTAGAATTTTCCTATATCTATACAAATGTTTAAAGTTCCCGCCTTGGACACGTGAACTATGCAAATCCTGTTACAAATCTCAAACTTAGAGCTCGATCTCAATTCCACCATGCCAACTGTTACAATCTCGCATACTAAATGCACGCAAGTTTGTCTCGAACGAGACACCGAAAGTTTTATGTTAACCATAAAATTACTAATACGCGTAGAGAAGCTGAGTTCGCCTTGTAATTATCTTATTTCCATTATTGTTTATAACAAATTCGGCTTTAACGTAGCAAGCGTTAAAGAAAAGACTATTTGAAATTATATACTGCCAATGGTTTTATATGGTTTGAAATCAAGCCAATTCAAATTTGAACACTATATAGCTAGATTCTAGATAATTATCTGATAGCGCGTTACTGCTTGAAAACAGCAGAGAAGTTTTTCTTATCTTACCGATTCATTATTTCATAATAACATAACGTTAAATAAGCATGAATTGGTATGTAACGTCATATATTAAAAGGTTGATCATACGCATGTTGGTACTTATTCTAAATCAGGGGCTCGCTAAGAGTTACAGCGTTACTCGTTAAAGAGTTACAAAAATAGACATTCCAATTACGTAAAGGATCTAAGTTTGGTATCATCCTTAATTTGGATCTTTTATGTTTTATAGCAACATCTAACATTTCGAAGCGAATTTTGTGCGGTTTGATTGAGGCAGATAAGGAAAGGATTTTCGTGCAATAATTTCACTTTTATGTTTTTTTTAAATACTTGAGACTAAAACTACGAAAATTTGACATAAATATTCGTCTAACCGTCATTTTTTAGCCATTTACACGTGAAATATAGTGCATAATAGCGCCAAACTATTTTCTAGGTTTACGAAATATTCAGGTTACCGCACCACCATTTACCGAAAACACACCAATTTACGTCGTATCCTCAATCGGACACTCTAAGCCCCTCCGCGCAGGCTGCCATAAAGTTCCGTTAAGACTATAGATACTTTTAGATAAGAATACAGGTAAACTCTACAGGTAGGCGCCATTACCGTAGAGAGTCCTTATATTCCCTGTACTTTCTGTTTTTTTCTTAAAGCTCAACGCAGTTAAGCCTAATGGCGAATTGAGACAATGGGGCCTGTTTAAGTAGATCTAATTTAAAAGGAATTTTAAAAGCAACTGCAAAGAGCGCAGCTGTTGATGTGAATTGTTACATCTCATTAAGGAACTCCAATATAACTAATTGCTAATTTGTCGCTCCATTGAATTTGAATGACGTTTTCTTGTAAAGGTCATTAACCTCAATACACTAAATATTACCAAACAGTTTATGCTTCCCGAAACATTGGTGCAATAAATCACGTTTGTACATTGCGAGTGTCTAGTTCGGCTAAAAATAGTTATTAGATTGTAAGGGGCATACGTACATACATACTTACATCGCAGTCGCACCTACTTACGACGCTACATAGGATTTCCATTAGATTCCTACTTAACTTGACAGCAGCCGCCATGATATAGGCATGATCGAATTACCTTCTGTCGATAGTGGCTTACCTTCAGTAATGTACAGGCGGGCGTGGTTAAGGAACCATTTTAGGGCCCGTATTATGGTAACAAGGCAATTATCAATTCTGTATGAGCCCAAAACACTCGTTTGGTTGTTGAAATAGGTTAATTGTGAATCGCCGTTTCAAATATCGCGTTTAAATCAATTTTAGATCACAGTTCTCAATAGTAAAGTAAAAAAAGGGTGGCTATGAACACTAGCGCCTTTCGTATTAGCTGAACATTAAAGGGATAATTTCCATCAAATTAAGTGCTGCCAAATTGAAAATTCATCGCAATCTAGTGAAGCAGTCGCGTGACGGTAACCACGTAACTTGGCAGTGTTATAGCATGCACAATCAGCTACTCGTTATCTAGTATCAATAGCAGTCGTCATTCATTGTTATCGACCTAGAAATTCCTTAAATTTCTCTCTATAAAGTAAATCGTAAGAAACGCTCGAGTAGCACAGATAAATAGAAGTAATTTGTTATCAGCGTGCTGCTTACATGCGCTGATAACGCAGTAATCGTACGCTAGTTTGCTTGCATACGTTTTAACTACATGACCTAGATGTTATTAAACTGTACACAAGCGTAATAAGATTACGAGTTGCTAAGCTACGAGTATAAAAATTACTAAAGACAAAATCCAACAGCAACACAGTAAACAACAATACAGACTACAATAAGCTAACAAAAATAGTGGTTTTTAAACAAAAGTAGGTACATAAAAAAATTATAGAAAGAGTAACATAAAGATTCGTATCGTAGTTAAATCGTACTATGCCCTTCAATTCGGTTGATGTCATGTTAGTTTCTCTCATTCAATTTCTTTATTCATTACGTTGACACTCCGAATTACTTATAGCCTATCTATACTAATAACATAACGCTGAAGAGTTTGTATGATTGTTTGAACGCGCTAATCTCAGGAAATATTGGTCCGATTTAAAAAAAATCCTTCAGTGTTAGATAGCGCATTTATCGAGGAAGGCTATAGGCTATATACCATCACGCTAAGATGAATAGGAGAGG
This sequence comes from Myscelus amystis hages, assembly GCA_018244895.1. Lineage (NCBI taxonomy): Eukaryota > Metazoa > Arthropoda > Insecta > Lepidoptera > Hesperiidae > Myscelus > Myscelus amystis. The sequence goes on along the minus strand of DWQT01002963.1, from coordinate 2,345 downwards.
AGCAGCAATAAAAAATATTGCGACAACCGCAAAATCATTTATAAGGCAAAGCAACGTTTTCGGGGTCAGCTAGTGTTAAGATAAATTACACCTCACCTGTCTTATCAGCCTGATTTCATCGCGTTCCCTGATGCGGTATTCCTTGACGTACTGTTCGGCCCTCTTGAAGATCTCCTTGCGTTTCTTCACAGCCGCCGCGCGCCTTTTGATCGTAACCTGGCGATGAAGAGGTATTTTGTAGCTCGCTCGTCGACAAACTGGCCTATTTCCATAATCGTATACGTCAATCAGTTGTATACATGTAACAGCATAAAATATCAGATGAACTATGCCTTTAGTAATTATTATCATCATTCCCGAATCATCCCTTTCGTTGCTGGATACAAAGGAGGTACAACAGTACAGTACATGTGTACATTCAAAAACATCATACACATATTTTGTTTAACAGACAAGTGTATTGAAAATCAATTTAACTTAATCCAATAACAGCGTGCTACGAAATGGAGAAAAAAATCTATGCAATACAAAAGAAGTATAAACTTATTTTTAATGAAATTAATTTTATACAAGGTAAACAATAGAAAATGTAAATATGTACAACACAAAATATTGAGATGACCTTGATACATTTGAGTAAAGTTTTTTTCTTGAATATTGTTGATTGGTGAAATTTATTTGCATTTTAATGATAAACTACATTTGCCCACGACTTCGCGCGATTTTAATTCGGAGTAAAACAATTCCCATTTCACAACACCGTGAAAATTTCCTGCTATCTTTGGAATATCTTAATGCAATATACTGAAATTTACTTATTGCCGTTAAGAAATTACGAATTGCAACGCGTACGGGGCCGCTGACAAAAGCTAGTTATACACGTAAACCTTCTTCTAGAATCATTCTATCTATTTAAAAAAACGCATCAAAATCCATTGCACAGTTTTAAAGATCTACACGTACATAGGGACAGGAAGCGAAAGCGACTTTGTTTTATATAGTATGTAAAGATTTAATAATGATATCACATACCTGAACGCGCCGTGCTCGGAGGGCGTCCCTGCGCTTGCGGTGCTTGAGTACTGACTCAGGGACTGCCGGCAGCTTTTTGCTGTCTTCCTTACCCTTCACTACCTTCTTTTCGGCCGCAGCCTTCTTCTCTGTTACAGCCACCATTGTGCTGTAAAATAACAGTACAAGACTTTAAGACCATGTGGCTTGAAGTGGTAACATTATCATACATCTTAGTACATTTGCACAGATAATCAATGTCATCCCAAACTGCAGAGTCAGAACTGACCTGGCAACACATAGATCCAGATATTTACTTAATACATAATTGTACGATTACACCGAACAAATATACAAATTCTGCTCTGATTGGGAATCAAAGCCACTGTGTGCTTAAGTCGGACCACTGGACTAACAACCCCGTCAACTTCTGCTCAGATGCAGTCACTGCATAGTTAATGTATTGGTTTATACTGTTCCTGGCGATAAGGGAATCATTGTTGTTTACAACAATCAGTATACTAATTGTTGCACTAAAATCAACCATAATATACTTGTTCAATTATAGCACACCATCCAGCAGAGTAAATACCAATTTAAAATCATGTAAACACAATAATAACAGCTGTTTAAAATTCTGCGAGGAATGCTTCAGTCACTTGTGCATTTCCTTGGAGTCAAAAAATGGTACAAGGAGTTTGGCTCTGGTTCATTTATAGTTTTTAAACAATAAGATCATCATGGTTTTTATAGGTTATATTCTATAGAACAAAATAAAATAGTTTTTAATTTTAGTTAGCGCTGAAGTTAAAACATTTATTTATTACGAATATTTATTACGAATTAGTGTTTATACATGTACCAGTGAAATTATTAGTAACCTTAATTTCTCGATAGAACGTGAATATCAAAATTCATAAATATAATGTTAGTACTGTTAGCATGCATTTTGTTTAGGTTAGGATCGGACGACAACGGAATGTTGTAAAATGATTAATACGTAGTACATTACTTCGAAGGATGAATGAAAACTTATGAAACTCTATAATAGAAAGAATAAAGAAAAAAAATGTGGTGAAGCGGCGTACACTTAATCACCACCGGACCACTTGGCATGCACTTTTCACAAAATCACAATTTCTTATATTAACTGACAACGTTAGAACGATTTTAGTTTATTTCTAAGTACTTTAACACTAAAAATATAATAATATATCGAATATTTAACAACCTGCGAGGCAAAACTCCACGCGGCACGTGTGTCAAATTATAGAAAGAGCGACAGAGAATACAGACTTCCGGTGATCGCCACACTTATTTTTTGTTATAGCAAT
>DWQT01002962.1:0-13199 GCA_018244895.1 Myscelus amystis hages | reverse complement strand
TGTTTGTCCTGGGTGGGAATCGAAGCCACGACCTCCGGTTTCACAGTCAGGATCTCTAACCGCTCGACCACGAGGCCAGTCTAGACTAGACTAGAATTAACTACCTAGATGGCGGTGGATCGAACGACTAGATGTATTTAAATTCACTACCTCTAGGTGTTCTGATGAAATTCTTTATTATTTTATTCAAATATGAGATCTAATATAAAAATCAATTGCTGTCCGTTTGTCTCGCTAAAACTCGAGAACGGCTGAACCGATTTGGCTAATTTTGGTTTTGAATTATAATAATTGTGGAAGTCCAGAAAGGGTTTAAAAGGTAAAAAAAATGTTAGGAATATAGTAAAAACAACAATTTCGTTTTCCCATAGAAATTATTCATACCTGTCAAACATTTGATGTTCGTCCTGTCGTTCAGAAATGAAATTAAATTTAAAAAGTAAATTTTCTTTTTATTTATCGATTGAGGCAATACGGAGTTTGCCGAGTCAGCTAGTCTTATAATAATCATTGGGACATTTCCACAAACTCTAACTGAATCTTAATAAAGCAATTAAATGCCTATTATGTTAGCTGATAAACATACATTGATAGGTATTATTTATTTATTTATCTAGGTCGCCAATATTCTGTACATTATTAGATAGGTACCTACATGGTTATAATTGCAAGTGTGGTGAAAATTGTTTGCTAAACGTCAGAACAATCATAAGCGACGACACAAGCTATAGTACCTACATCATATAAATTATATTATATATTCTATTATAATATATCTGCTCATCACATACGTCTCCTGCGATTCGTGGATGGGAATCGTACCTCCGACTTTCGCTTAAGCAGGCAGTTCTCTACCCATAGACCAAAAGGCCAGTCACTAGAAGACAATCGAATTGGTCCAATTATTTGAATGTAGAATATATTTATTTCAACGCGTTACGTATGCATATTTCGTAAGCCGTACCTACACTTGGTTGACGACGTTCCCACAAGATTAAAGTATAATATAACATTATTAGATTGCGGTTATGAGAAGATGCAATAATCATATTGCATACATAACTGGTGTCCATTCAATACGCTATCATATTCTCGCGTTATCTACGAGTATACTAACTATTGTTCCTGTTGTTTATGCTTACAGCGTTACTGTGTTTATTAATCTACGCTAAATCTATGTCATTAATGATGTAACAGTAATTACTTGCGTATATTTACAGCTTTTGTCTAGGCCCCTAGGGTGCGTTTGCGATTGGATGAGTACTGAATGTCTTCTGAATTTCTCACAAAAAACCTTTGTGATGCATGTCCAATACTGGACCGTTTTTGGTAGTGAAAACCCCATACTTTATATGGGGACCTGTGTGTCGTTGGATAGAATGGAGCAATAGAAATATGGTTGTGTACATTTTTTATGCATGTAGGCATATTTCTGTGTTATTTTTTTCAATATGGTAACACTAAAAAAATAATTTAAGATAAAAGCTTAGCAGTTCTGTTAGCACACATATGTATGTATATTTGGCAACTGATTCTCGGCCTGCCCAATTAGCGCTGCTTATGATTTCACCATTCTTGTTAATTCATTGACGTATAACTTGATGTGAATGTTTACGTTAAACGGCAAATGCTATCATAAATAGTAGAAATAATATGTAAACAATCGTTATCATGACGCGGGGACAAATTGCTGACTCTGTGGCAGTAAATCATTGCAATCTTCTCGAAGCATGAGAATAATGAAATGGATATTATTGCATTAGTGCATAAATCGATAAAAAAATAAACCCGAATTTAAATTTAAGCTTCTACATTTATGACAGTCATGTATGTAGACATATACTTTAAAAAACCCAAATACCTAAGCTACGTATTAATGTTTTCTTATTAGCATAGAAGCAGTTAAATATGCCTACATATCCCGATAGAATAGATAAACAAATTCTTCAAAGTTACGATATTTTAAATAAACCTCAAGATAACTATTATCCTCTACACAATTATTGTTAACCAGGCATACAGCCTTGAATCTTAAACCCAAAACCATTACTAGCGCGACAATGTCAATGTATCTTCCTCACAAACATGGTAGTAAACAAAAAACTTTCAAGCACCGTTAGATGTCTTCCACTTAAGTGGATATAATTGGTATACAAAAAAAATCTAACTTTTTAAGTGGTTGCCCGCCATATGGGAAGGACTATTTGACCAAATCAATGTTGCTTAAACGTTTTCAACGTATTAACTTTGTAATAGACAGAGTTTCAAAAAACTCTCATATTACAGGTCATTGTATGCATTATTCCATATTCGATTTGTCTTAAAGATGATCAGTTGAAATATCCATAAATCAAATTTATCAATGTGAAAGTCGTTATTTTACTTACAATTTGATTGTAATTAGGTATAACTTGAAAAATACGTGTATTCAGCACGTAGCTAAGTAAACGCCACGAAATTAAATTTAAACGATTCGTTGCGGCGCTTATTTTCGAAATTTTTTCGCCGTGGCTATGAAGAAATTTTCCGTGACACGACTGGCGTGTCAACAGCTACAGAATTTGATGGCACAGCCACATTAATATACTCACACTCTCGGGTCACAAGCAATGAGTAATAAATATTGATGACACGCCTGTCGTGCCATCAGCAGCGAGTCGATTAATACTTCTTGAGGACACCCTCTAAGGCTTAAAGTTGCAAAATAAAAGCGTATCATGTACAAGTTTTGCAAGGGTCGACTCAGCAAGGCCGAACGGCTGGAGCCGATGGATTTACAAGCCGTCTTCGTTTTGTGGGCGCGAATATTGTGTAATACGATTCGATCGTAAGTAATATTCCAAGACATCTCGACTTGACCGACAACGTAAAACATTTAAACACTATAATGGCATGCGTACAAGGTCTGTTCTAGCTTTAGAAACGGTTGTGGAGTCTAATAACAGAATTATTTTCGACAGCAAATTGTCTTGGGATTTTGGCATTATTCTTTCCGTCCAGTTGCGGGGAAATACATACGTAGATTCATAGTTTGCTGTTGTCCCGACTAATGCTATACTTGGAGTTCATTTTCATCTGTTCTTTGGAAGATGTGAATTCAATAAAGCCTTGGGCTTCATTGCGAAGGAGTTCAGTATTACGTTTTAATTGAACCGTGTTATGTGGTAAAAAAATAATAGGCTTATATTTTAATGACCATAAAAATTTGCTTAAGATCGGAATGCTTTGAGATTTTTAATTTAAAATGATTTTATTTATACTCTAGTACTGTGTTGGTAGGCGCTACAAATGCGTTTTATAAAAATACAGATATGACATTTTAAAAATCTAAACTGATTAAAATATCTACAAAACATTATTGTGGAAGAAAGATATCTTGTTATTAATTAACAATAATTTGGAAGAGTGTAATTCATATGTGGCAAAACAAGTAATAAATGCCTAGCAATTTATTTATTAATTACGTACGTACTTTTCGTAGCATGAATATAAACAATAATGGATATTTTATTGAATAAAAAATATATAAAGAACAGTAAGTATAATTTATAATAATTTTAAATAAATGCGTATAACATGTAAATGTTTACACTTCTAACTTTAATGCAAATATTTACTTATGTGGTTATGAGAATAACACAAAAAATAAGTCGGTATGTTAGCTTGAAGTTGATGGCAAACATGGTCAAAATATAAAACACAATATCGAATGCTTTAATATAAGAATCAATAATTTATTAAAACTTACCAGAAATAAAATCCCATTCAAGTTCAAAAAGATACAGTCACTTATATTTGGTCAATAAATGTTAACAACATCCTTCCATAACTACAACATTGATTGGGTATCCATTCACAAACAATAGACACAGGTCGAGAATACCGCGAATTCACAGAGAAATAAACTTTATTTTATAAAACGTTGGCGAAACCGCATAATTTTAAAATAGATGTAACAGTTAACCTAAGCGGCTTTGATTACTTCTTATTTCAATACCGTTTCATGCTTGTTGTCACAGAAAACTCGACCGCTGAATCGTTTTTTAAACAGACAGTTTCGTTAATGATATTTTTAGTGCTGAGCAGTAACAGTCCTCACGATTCGTTTCGGTCACTGACTGTGACTGACTGAAGTAAACTCGCTTGACTTGATTTTTTTAGAGTGATTGAACCATAGAATGCCTCCAATTTGAACTGTTTAAGTTTTCCGTTCACTTATTCGTAAAGAATTAATATTTAAATAAACATTTACACATTAATTACATATTATACACACTCTGTACTTAAAGTTTTATTGTTTTCATTCAAAAATCTAATTACGATCTAAAATTAAGTTTTACGTTAGCAGCGCCATCTGACATATATTATGTAACTATTAATAACTAGAAGCAGAGTGACGAATAGTATACACAGATAGTTCATAGAGTGCGCTGTAACCAGTTAACATATTACCATTGTTGTTTTATATTACTAACCATGACAACTAAATTATGTTAACCCTTTTATAAATGTACATATATGATAATGCAGAAATAAATTGCCGTTCCATGTTTTTGAATCATTATTTCAGTTTAAAAATCAGATAAACCGAAATAAGTGTCATCTATAATGATCTGAGGAAACTATTTATAACCGTGTTTCTTTGGGTTTTCATGTAATTCCCTGTACTTGTTCTTCATAAGCAAGTTAGATGACGTTATGTGCTATTTATTTTGAACACAAATAGGGGAATATTAGTATAGTAATATAGTTATTACTATAAGTTTTTTTCAAGTTGGTAGTAAGGCAGTTTATTAAAGTAGGTAGTTAGGTAGATAAGTTAATCGCCAGAATTCATAAAGCGATGAGTTTCTTATATGGTGTCTGAGGACAATGTTCACTTGACTTTTCTTTATGGTGTATTGTGTATGCAGTAAAAGGTATTACATTATATTGTGTTGTGTTCTATTTAAATAAATAATATAAAGTACTAAGCATAAGAAAAAAGCGATGAACTGAAATATTCCTCTTATTTATTTGAATACATTTTAATGAAATACGTCAAAATTACATTTTCTTAAAATACGAGAATAAAACTCTTGACACAAAATAATATAGTAAGCGACTTAAAATCAAAATGGATTACCGGATCTCCCTTTACTAACAAGAGGTGTACCACTGCTGGTTGCCGGCTTGCCACCTATTATTCTAAAACCGGGTAAATGATCGTTCGGATATGTTTTAGGCACCGGTCTGCGGATAATTAGTGGCTTGCCATTAAATATATGACGCGTTTCATCACCTAACAATTTGTTTGTGCTAAAACCTCCTAAAACCCTTGGCACAATACTGTTGTAATAGTCTTTGTCAACGCTATTGCTGAGAATGCTAAATGGGTGAGGGCTTTTACCCTTAAGGTTTTTGGGTAACTTGCGGATCAAAATTTGACCTCCGTTGGTAATTTTTTTTCTAAGCGGTAGTTGAAAATACGGCATTGCTTTCAAAGGAGAATATACTATATGATGTTGTGGCTGCTTCCGAAATTTGCAAGTTTTGCAGCCGACTTTAGCTATTCCAGAACGAAATTCACTTTCGTCTTCGGGTCTTATGAAAGTTGGCTGTGGATCTCTATTCAAACCCCTTGGCAGATACACCCTTCCAACTGGAACCACACCTAATATACTTGGCGGGTTGATAAATGTGACTAATATCAGTTGAACATATGACATTTCCGTTGACGTCACGTATTTAAAACCGACCTTGTTATATACTTTAATTTTGGTTTGAATCGGTTCTCCTATTAAAATGGGACGCAATTTTATATTAGCGATTTTCAACACATTTTTATGTGGATCAAATAACATGCCGTCACTAGATACTTCCATTCCATTACTTTCTAGAATCTTTATGATTCGGTGTTTCAGTGTGCTAACATCGACCGATGTGGGTAAATTTTCTAATGCGATACCCGTCATTTGATGTTTAAACCAATCATCGAATGTTACATAATGCAAGCCTTTTTGACCTTCGTGATTTAAGTTCTGCAATTGTGGGAAAAGAGATTTTAGGTACCACCTTGCTTTCAGTGGTAATAATGAAAAGATTTTATATAATTGACCTGTTCCAGGCAAATTATTTACATCTTTTGTTTCAGAAAGATTTATTGGTAGGTTTTCGTTAAGCGGTACTGATGAATCAACAGCAAATTCGTTCTGCTCATCAGGAGCAATGTTGTATTCACTAAAAGGTATATTATTTTCGTTAAGAGCCATATTATTTTCGTTAAAAGCCATATTAATGTCCTCAAGAGGCATATTGTTTTGGTCGAGAGGAATACTATTTTCGTTGAGAGGCATATTATTATCCTCAGGAGGCATAGTATTTTCGTTAAGAGGCATATTATTTTCGTCAAGAGGCATATTATTTTCGTCGATTGACATATTATTTTCACCTATCTGGCTACTGCTGTCTGCAGGCTGTAACATCTCTTCCTCGTCGTTTGATAGGTTATCTGTTTCGGAGTACACTGTTTCCTGTTCGGTTTCAGCTGAAGGGATATCCACAGCATTTGAAAGACTGTTTGATTCCATATTTAAAGTATCACTGTTAGTTTCATCAACTTCAATAGCTGGTATCTGAATCTGTTTCTTTACCACGCTGGGACTGCTGTCAAAAATTTCGACTGCTGGATCTAGGAATATTGGCTTCAAAGTATCACCACTGGTTTCATCGAAACTTAGATCTGGAATCCGTATTTGCTTTTGTATATTCGGTACAAATGCTTGAACAAGTCCATTACTTCTATAAAAGTATACAACTAATCTTTCTAAATCTTGGCCTTTTAGTTCTAGGTGTTCTGTAACTAGTTTGCTGTCGGTGTTATTGGGGAAGCAAAAACATTCGCCCAAGGCAAAGGCGGTATCGCTCCCTTCGAAGCGTCTGGAGTTTTCTCCATTGTCACTAAACATTTTTTGTGAACCAAAATTGAAACCCATACCAACCGGAGTGTTGATATTAATGGGCGGAAAGAGTCTGTAAAACAAATTGTTTCATTATTTTAGGGCACGAATAAAAAATACACTTTTAAAACAATAATTAATATATAAGCTCACGTACTGCAGACAAACAGCCCATGAAAACAATTGCAGGAATATCGAAATCTGAAAACACGATAATAATAAAATGCAACGCTTTCAAATCTAACTCGTTTTATGCATATAGATTATAATTAATAGGTACGCTTGTTTTATTTTGAGCACAGAATTAGATAGGGTTTGTTGTCTGAGTTTTTGGCAAGCATAGGCATAGGTATTTTAAAATAAATAAATAGAATATAAATATATTATAGTAATAAATATTACATTTAACATAATTTCACAACCCTCTTTGTATCGTTGATAGTACGAGAGAAAAGCCATATTTTTACGTTGATTTTATTTTAAGTTTAATAACCTTACTGCCCGTTGTAGAGAGAGTAGGTATATGATAATATTGCTATTTAGCTGTATTTAAATTTAAAAAATAGAAAAACTACGGCTATGAAATCATGTCTTACCTTAAGCGAGGTTTCCATTTTGGTCTGAAGTTCATAAGACCACTGGAGATACTGCGAACCGGTATGTCGCATCCAGTATAAAAAGGAATTGATAAAAATAATTAGTCTCTTAATTAGGGATACACGTAATTCACCGGGACTGACGCAGTTAGCAAAGGAAACACTAAAATCAATTAAAAATATAACACTGACTGAACATTCAGTTACGCTAATTACTAGGCACGACGGAGAGTTCCGCCCGAATACCTTTGATTCATTAATGAAAATAAATGCTAATTATGCTCCAAATAGGTTATTGTCAACAGTTGTACCACTGTTCGTTATTTAGCACTAAGCTTATTCGTTGAAAAACCAAAACGTTCAATTTGGGCTTCGCTAATGTTTGAAGACTGCCTCATCTGTGATGTATATTAGTTACTAGCAACGTAAATTCAATCATGCAGCGAAATGCAAAATTCGACCATGCAGGTATTTGTCACTTATAAATATTTTATCTCGTAAGGTTTTATTTGGCGAAAAAAAATATCCTATCACTTTTACACATCAAAATTGACATAATTATTGTGAAACTCGATCTGAAAAAAAAACGCAAAACATTAAAATCAAATATGATAGTTCCTAAAGCAATGTTACCTAAAAATCGTTACGTGAAAACTTTGATAAATGTTACTGAAAGGAATTATTTTCAAAGAGCGTTATGCTGTCTTTTGAACAGCAAATATTGGAATCCTATGGATGAATTGAAACTGTACGCGGACAGTCCGTCAGGAATGCCAGGATCTGGTGCAGGCAAGGGTGGCGGAGCTGGCGGTTCTGTGAGGGAGTCTGGTGGAAGACTTGGAGAATACGGTGCCGCTCAAGAAGAACACTACTTCTTCAACAAACAGAAGGAACAGCTGGAGAAGATTAAAAAGAAACTGAAATCAGATAAACCAGGTGAGATGTCGCAGAAGGAAGAGAAGTAATGTGTTACAGGAGATCCTATCACATTTTTGTCACAAAAGATATCTTTTATTGTTCAATGTAATTTAACGATGGTAGATTAACTTTGTAGTTTTGAGCGATAACATTTCTTTTTTACCTTTTTATCTCTATCCTCGTGTATATTTGAAGTACATCAAGGATGCTGTAGTACCTATATTTTTCTCATATGCATATTTGTTTATTTACTACTATCATGCCACCCAAAAAATTGTAAGATTTACTCTGGTTGATGTGATTAGGTTGAGGATATTGTTTGATGTTATTGTTTTTTGTCATACAATATTCTTATACAAATCAAGATGAAATGTAATTTTTGTTCAATATATTAGTCCTGTGAATTATTTTTGTCTGTATGAATAGTGATTTTAGTTCAATTAATTAAATATTATCCCGTTGGAGTCTTATTTTATTTCTATTATAATATTTATTTTAAAAATATCAATCCTTTCATGTTTACATAAAATAATATGTGCAATTTAAGTTTTAAAGCATTATTATTTAAAAGTTTCCAGTGCGAAATGATATGGCATAAAAAATATGATTTTGCATATCGTTGTTTTTTCAAAAGCAACACTTAATAGTTTTACTTTTAATTTGTTATTAAAAATATATACATATTAACCGTCACTTTGTGAATGACAGCTGTCAATGATTAAGAAAATTCCAAATGTCCTGAATGTTCCGGTATTTATGCACGTTTCCTTTGTAATTCGGTATGTCTAGGACTATTACTTTTGAATATCTGGATAGCAGATATTTGGGTTGCACGAAGCATTAATTCTAAAAGTGTATGTATAATGGCCGCCGCGTCAGCTATGGTCAGATTTTTTACGCAAATGTGCCCAATGCCCACAATACAACCGTATTCTCATATTCTGCGTTCTCATCGATGCTGGGCCGTGACGAAAGGGAAACTTATGCCGATGGACTCGTTCTATAAACCTGTGTGCCGGCCCCGACCGTTCGCCGGCAAACCTGACGACAAGGAGCCCAAGAAGGTGGAACAGATTGAGAAAATCAAAATGCCTGGATTCATCCACCCCGAGACGATAAAGGAGGAAGGCTATTTCACTCAGAAGGCGCATCAACAAATTGAGGAACTAAAGAAAAAAATGGAAAAGCCCATTGCTGAAAATACCGAGAAAAAGGACTAAATAAAATTAATCATCTAACGCCTGGCGTCTTAGGGCAAATAGCACGGCATTGGCGATAATATCCTGAAAAAAATAGACTACTTTCGAGAAGAAAAATTTGTCATAGTTGAATAACTTTTTCATTGTCCAATGTTGCTCAAGGGATATAACATTTGTAACAATTATATTCTTTTGTTAATCTAATGAGCTTGGCAACATAAGACCTTTATTTCCAAGAATCTGTTAAGTTTATTGAACCCAGAGCATTGTTTAATATATAAATTGTAATCTATTTATTTGTTCCGAATAATTATATTATATGTGTTTGTAGCATCTCAATAAGTGTGATTTGATTTTAATTGACTTTTTATTATATTATAGATTAGCTTTGGCAGCAACTTACATTGATGGAAAGTATCTAATAAATGCATTCTAAGATAGGTATTATAGGTTTTGGTAAAAAATGGAAATCCAGCATTATTTTTAATTTATTGGCTGAAAAACCAATTTTATCTTATTTAATTATCAGAATGATATTTCTCATAAAAGAGGTTCGTATAAAAAAAAAATCAAAAATAATCGTCAGTCAACTTCTAGAAAACAATATTATCTGCACACAGTAGCGTAGCTTATTAACTACATGTCAAAATTTGACAAAACCTTTTCACGTCTGACAAACTGCAACTAACATTGAAATCATAGTAATATGTAGGTTCGTAATTTTGTAATAACATGATCAAATTATCTTTTAATTTCAACGAAATAATATACCTAAAGCTATTTCAATTAAAATACAGGCGTTTACGCAAAGAATGCAAAGAAGAATTGTACAATTTGTGCTAAACCAATCGAAGTTCATTTCGAATTCATCGTCGGCTGAACAACATAAAGTTTTATGCAACGAAAAACTTAAAGACTCCAAATCACTTTTAGGGCCTTGTGAAAAGGAGGAAAATAAATCACTGTGCGAATCAACAGAAATTCGAAGCATAAAAAGCAGTAATTCAAGATTGCTATTCATTTTCAATTCAAAGTTATTGGTGGTACTCAAAGATTTTGTTGATAAAACGGTTCCCGTGATTGACGAAAGTATTATTTATGAAGATATTCCTAGAGTTACATTGAAAGATCTAATGAAATGGTTCTCAAAAAGTAAAGACTCCGGAGGGAAGGACCCAATACGACCGCCGGCCAGATTGGGCCGATTGGATGCAGCAAACGAAGATGGATTCTTCTACAGGACTGAGAGGTCTAGATTGAAGGATTTAAAAAAGACACTAAAAAATAAGGGTAAAGATGATCCAGCACAGCCGAAGAAAACTCCGTGAATAACTTGTTTACTGATATTAACATTTTTAAAAGTATCTTATGACAATTTTTCATAGATTTAGACAAATATATCGGCAAAACAAGCTTTTTTTGCAATAAAATGAGTGTTATATATTCTAATGATTATATGGCATATTTTGTTTAATGTTGACTAAGATTCATCAATTACACGATTAGAAGGTATCTTCTATAGATTCAAAGTTGTGAATCATTAAACTTATACATATTTGGCTTAGAAATGTGATTAGAACGAAATGTTTACCAAGGAAATTTATATATATATATTTATATATATCATATATATATTTTATATTTATATATAGGTTTAGCAAAACAATTTATATAGCAAAGCAACGTTTGCCGGGTCAGCTAGTTATAGATATTATTATACAGTAATTTTATGCCACGACCGTAAAGTAGGTATAAAGATATCTGAAACGTGCCTATTGGGAATGTACACACGGTATGCCGAGACGGCCGCGGACGCGTGCGTGGTGGCAGCAGCGAGATTATCTCACAAACAGCAAGACCCCTCGCTGCGGACGGCTCCCGGTCTCCTATGTGTTCGCATGTACGGTACTGCCAGCAAAATAATCAAAACAAAAATATGCAATCAAAATAATCAAAAAAATATGCAATCAAAATAATCAAACCAAAAATATGCAATCAAAATAATCAAACCAAAAATATGCAATCAAAATAATCAAAACAAAAATTCGCAATCAAAATAATCAAAACAACAATATGCAATCAAAATAATCAAAACAACAATATGCAATCAAAATAATCAAAACAACAATATCCAATCAAAATAATCAAAACAACAATATGCAATCAAAATAATCAAAACAAAAGTATGCAATTAAAATAATCAAAACAAAAATATGAAATCAAAACGAAACTATGCAATCAAAATAATCAAAAAAAACATAAGCAATCAAAAATGAACATAGGAACTTTGATGGCCTAGTGAGTTCGATTTCAGTATGCTGCACGTTCCTGCTGCAGTAAGATTTGTTCAAAACATGACGTTTGTTTTTTTTGATGTTGTAAATCTATTACGTTTTTAAATGTGAATATCACATAAATAACAATGAAGAATATTACCTATACTTATTCTAAAATTTTTCAAATGTTTCTCTAAGGCTTATTAAGTTAGCTATGGTAAAAATTGCGGGTAAAAGTAAATTATCTATTCTTACCTTTCCACTCATCATCTCATCAAATTAAAGGTAATCAAAAGTGTGTAGTTGTTTTTTATGAAATTAAAAACATATTTGAGTGGTGGTTATATTCAGATTAGTAAAAGTTTTTTATTTATTTATTTATTAGTTGACAGTAGACAAAGGGAAGTAACGGATTTCATGTAAATTTGGAACAAAAACTTAATACAAAAAGTAAAACAATCAAAATGTAATGTAATGTATACAATATAGGTATGTATTTATGTATATATGTACTACAAATTAACATATTTACTATTTATAAAAGAACACGCATTTATTACCTATATTATTTACTACTCTACTATTACTAACATAGGTTACTAACACTTTTAACTTGTAAAATTCGAACATGGAACGTGTATTCTGATGAAATAAATTATTATTATTATTATTATTATTACTTCTTGAGCATCTTACAAAATATTACCTTGCTTTACATTTTGGTACGGATATGATTTTTATGCTGCCCGTACGATATTCTCAATGACAGAGCTGGGGTCCAGGGTTCAACTCCCGCTGTCACGAGTCCGTCCATCCAAAGCTTCTCTCAGGAATGCGCTGAGAATAAATCATCAGACACATTTTAATTACTTATTATCAAACAGATCGAGATGTTTATATACATTAGATTTCGTTTGAAAAGCTATTTTACATTGGAAATAAGTACCTAATATTTATAAAACCATTCAGTTTTATTATAGCGCTATACATTACTATTTAGACCGTCTACAATCTCTTTTTCAGAACCTGGGTATCACGTGAGTTCGTAGTCAAAACAAAAGACTCTTTCTACGTCCACACTAGACAGTTATTTTAAATAATTTTAGCTAAGGCTAGAAGTGGCATTTAAAGTAAGACACCAAAAGTATTGGTTGCAATTTCGTTTCTTTCTATTGACAGATTTGGTCGGCTTAGGAATAATAATATATTAGGACAATTCCACACACGGCTATCTGATTCCAAAGTAGGCAATTTAATGCCTGTGTTATGGTA
>DWQT01002961.1:0-13200 GCA_018244895.1 Myscelus amystis hages | reverse complement strand
AAAGTATGTCTCCCTTACCACACCCTTCAAACCAGAACACAGCAGCGCTTAACACTGCTGTTATAAGGCAGAAATAGCTGTGACGGTGGTGCCGCCGGAGTCGAACCACAGAGGGTTCTACCACCTACTAAATAATGCAAGAATCATAGAATGCAATGGGGTAAGGACGAAGAAAGTTGAAACTATTTCGACTGTTAAGATTTGTTTGTTTTACAGTTTGGAGAAAGTGACGAGCTGGCGCTTTAAAATTTTATATCCCTGCCACTTTCTTCAACTAAACATATTGAAAGTAGCAACTCATTTGCATTGAACTCAGCCACTAAACCATTTGTCACTCCCGAATGCGTCTGGTTTCGACCTTCTGTATTAACCAACCAAATAATTATAACTAGATATCATTTCACGTGTTATATCTTGCCGCGAACAGAGATAAATTGTCAGATAAATCTTTATTATCAGCCCCTTATAAGAACAGGTAATAATGATAGTCACGTATTAAGATTAAGAGTTCAAGTGGTTCGGTGTAAGATTTTTCATTTTTATATAACTTTTTCAATGATTAATGTTTAAAAATGTTGTTATTAATTGCGTGCTTGTGTTTTTTAATGGAATTGGTAAGATTTTTTATATCTCAATACGTAAATTGGCCTCTGGTCTTCTGAATTCAATATAATTAATCATTTCCCTGAAGCACTAGAAAATCCTGCAGGTATTGAAAGTGCTTTCCATGTTATTTAAGAGTTGTGCAGATATCTCTGACATCCTAACAACCGTAATAGAAAAATAATAAAGCGTTAATATTACAGGTAACAGCTAATCCTCTGATGCTCAGCATACCATCGTGTCCTATTACAAATTACCAACAAAATGTATATCGACCTTATAGTGAAGGCTTCATCCTCCAGCCAAACAATATTGACCCTTATTTACAACAAGTTGTGTTACAAACTCCTCTGTCTCACCAACCAACGCAGGAACTGATGCTGAAGGAACAAATAAACCAGATATATTGGAACAAACTACTTTCAAATCCTATTATACAAGGTATAATAGAACCAAAGAATATTGTGTACAATCAGTATGATAATGGACTAGAAACAATCTCTCCCAATCCGTATACAGGAGATGGCAATAATTTTATCATTGTACAACCTGAATCTTTTGAAACGAAGAAAACAACTTACGCGCAAAAAGATATAAGGGCAAAAAAGAGTTTAAAAGATACAAAAAAAGATAACAATACTCCGACTACTAGAAAAAAAAAGGTACTTGATAACGATAGTGTCAGAAACGATGTAATGTTTGATAATATGGGCAATCAACGAGGAAAAAAGAAAACAAAAAAAACATCTGGAAATTTTGATGCTGCGAACATTAAATGTTATACGTCATCGGATGTGTTAGAAGACAGAAATAATAAACCTGATAAGAATTATCAAAGAAATAAGAAGTCAAATAAGACAAATAATAAAAAAAAATCATCAAACAAAATAACAGAACATAAAATAGAGAAAACTAAGCCTGTTAAGTCCAAAAAAAATAAAGTGAAAAAACAATTAAAGAACTGTGAGCGTAAAGATTATAATGATAAAGTAATGGAAAATACTTCTACGCAAACTACAAAGCGAAAGAAATCTAAACAAATCAAACCAGTACTGGATAACTGTAACGGTGACGTCATGGCTGACGTACAAAAAATAGACTGTGAAACTAAAGTGAGAGAAAAGGTCCCAGAAATGTTTTACGAAAATAACGATGACATATTTAATTTAAAGCGAGATTGCCTCGATTTAGAAAATAGACGAACAAGAAATTCGAATAACGAACTGGCAATGAAAGATTATAGAAACATATACTCAAATCTACCAGATGACATAACCACTAGTTACTTACGATACGTAAATGAACTATTGGCCAATCCTAAAGTAGCTAATTTTGATTCCAATTTATTCTCCGGTAACAATATGTATCCTTATGATTTTAGTCAAATGTATAAAATGCCTACATTTTCTAATATAGAGACTAATAAATCAAATGGAAATAAAGGAAGAAACAGGAATAACAGGCGAAAAAAGAAACACAAGAAGAAGGATACGAAAAAGAATAAAATTGATGCGAATGTCGCAAGTAAAAATGACAGTATAGCTGATGCTGGTCCAAAGCTTACTCTTGCTGAGCAAGTAGAACAAGTTACTGAAGTGCTACCGACTTCAAAAATGAATACAACTGATTTTACCACTGATAAACTTCCAGTTATGATGGAGGAACCATCTACTGTACACAGCCATTCTCTAAGAGATGACTTAGAATTATTTGAAGAACTTGATCGGTACATAAAGGTAACGGAAACTTCAAGTGCTTATGACACAAAGGTAAAAGTGATTAGTACTGAAAGTCCGAAAGAAGAATTTAATGAGATGCAGGAAGTATTCGAAACGCAAATACCGGAATCGGTTCAAAATAACAAAGAAAGTGAGGTCAATACGGAGAAATTAAAAAGCGAAGAAGAAATTAACGACGAATCGTCATCTGTAGAAGATTATTATGAATTGGAACAAAATCATGAGTTAGTTTTAGAAGACGAAAACCCTAATATATTTGATTATAGATTATTAGAAGATTACTATCCTGATTTCACAAAAGATAATCACGCGTATTTAGTGAACAGTGAAGAAATAGATGTTCGAAATATTCATGATCGATATTTCTATACCACTGATAGAAATATTGATTCAAAAGAATTTCGTCAAATAATACCAGACCATACTCGTTTTTTTAAAGACACATTGAGTTATGAAGAAAGAAAGCAATTTAAAGAACCTATTGATGAAAAAGGTAATCGAAAAGAAAATTCGGAATCAGAAGAAATCGTTTTTAAAACACCTCCGGGCTTAGATTTTCCAGATTTTATAACACGACAGATCAATAAAAAGAGACAAGATCCCACTGACATTTACTATCAACATACAAATGATGATGACGAATACAACAGATTTAATTTCGATAACATAGCAGAACAATTTGATCAGTCTTTAAAAACAACTGGCAAATACGTAAAAGCAGTTGAAAATAAGCCAGGTAACGTAGTTGAAACCGTTTATGCTCGTTCTAAGGTAGTTAAGTATGGCCAAGGTCATGTTTCTGAGAACCCTTTGACACCGAAATCAAATGTCCATTTCGTAGACATACCAGAAAATACATTTCAAAATGACAGAGATAAAACATTAGTTATAGCTAAGTCGCTTAGTCCAAAAGATATTTGGTAATGTTATTTTAAAATATTTATGATAAATATTGAATAGTAAAAATGTTTTTATGAGTGGCTGTAGCTATTATTTGACAGTCTGTTTTAAGTTTTAAGACATCGAATTACATCATTTCTAACATAATTTTTTAATCGTGTTACTTGAATTCGACATCAGCTAATGATTTAGGACGACTGCAAAGTAATATTTCATATGAGAATTCCTGCAGAAATTATACTGTACAACATTGCTAGTAGTTAAATTTGACTAACAATTTCAAAATTTTATTAATCACAAGTTTTTACTGATTCACGAACTTTACACTGGATGTATTTTACTTAGCCAAACATCGTTAGGCTTGGATTGGAGCCAAAATGTACAATGTCAAGAGACCCTCAACCGGATGCTTCACGGCGATTGTGTAAGCGATTTGCGAACGTAAGCGATAAACCTTTTAGACGACTGTGAAATGACGTAAACCTTGTTGCATAAAAGGGATGTATTCTTTTCTAGAATACGATAGTACTCAAATTCATGCAGATTGATTGTTGATTCATTAGAGCACATTACCCATCTACCATACCGTGAAATTACAAAAGGAAAAGCTTCTTTATGGGTATCGTTGCCTCTCACGTGGTGTGATATATCCACTTCTGTCAAGCCTGAAGCAAAGTCATTTAGAATTCACTTTCCATGTTCTATTTGATTTAAACTCAAATCTATGTTATATAAAGAGAACTGCGTGATTTACTGAATAAATAATATGTTTATTTGGATTTGTTTCAATTTTCGTGTCTGGTTAATAAATATATTTATCATGATACTTATGAAAACTTAGATCTCTCTCTAATTAATGTTGACTTTGATATGGTATCACGGTGTTGTGCATACTTTTAGTTAATATAACTTTTCACATTTGAAAATATAAGTTTCGACTAGCAAAGTGGTTTATATACGTTCAAATACAGGCCCCAAAGAGTTATTGGTTGGCAAAAATAAAAACAATTCAACAGTTTTATTAATAATATATTATAATAATTATCTGCAGATTTATCGTAACATTGACACATCCAATAAGACCAATAAATAGTAGCATTGTTAAATTTTTTAAAGCGAGTACTTTAGTGTTTAACTCTTATAAAAAAGCAACAATCAATGGCGTTTATATTATAATTATAATTTCTGATGAAGTTTCTTGAGTGTATGGTATAATGTTGATTATTATTGATCTTATATAAGGTATTGAGGAGGATAAAGAATTTGACATATTCACAAAAACTGAAGACGATTCTTGTAATGAGGGCGATACATTACACTCTGATGTTAAACTAAGACTATTAGGAAGATTTGTTACTTCTGGTTTGGGTAAAAAAGAAGGAGGCTTAATAAGGGGTGGAGATAAGTCAAAAGAACTTAGAAAATTGACCGGAGGAGAGCTTAGGAACAATTCAGGTGCTTCTTTCGAATTCGAAGGTACTTTTATCGTGATATCTGGGTTTTGCAGAGTTGCAATCGATTTTATGTTTGGTGTTAAACGTTCTTCTTCAATAAGAAGAGCGTTCCGTTTTGTAGAGCAGATCGATGGAAAAACAGCTAGTTTTGAAAAGTCATTTTCCAATGAATGCGCCTTAGGGATGATCTTAGTTTCGATATTTTGCTTCATTGATAACGTATCTTTTTCTGGCAGTCTATTACCGGATAAAGAATGTGAAACAGATAGTCCCGTTTCACATTTTTTCGGAGGTAAAATGGGGCGAGTATTTAAATTATGACATGACAATTGAGTAAAATAATTGTCTTTATTAAAATTTGTTGGCCGACTGGGATTCTTAGCACCGATATTATGATGCAACCTTTCTGATTGAAGTGGAATATCTTTATTATAATTTAATTTAGATGCGTTGTCTAAAGGATACGATACGAATGAATTATGAGATTCAGGGGACTTACTAGGATGGATAGTTGAATTTGATTGTCTTATTAAATTTTCTGTTTGATTACTATTTAAAGAATTCCTTTCAAAAGCTGATGGATTTACTGAGTTTGTTTTTAAATTTGACATTTTACTTAATAAAGATGCAGATTTTAATATATTAAATTTGTCTTGTGTTGTAATAGGAGTCGAGAGTAATTTGTCTCTAGGAATTGAATCATAGTTAATAGATAAAGCTTTCTCAGCTCTATTGGTTGAACTTTGAGCTGTAGTAGAATCAATTGCCGCAGTATTATTTATAGATATTGATTTGGGAGACTCAATATTTTTATAAGATTTTAATATGTTATTCAATTTTTGATTTGTTTCCAAACTTGTTTGGATTGTACGAGCTACTGGTGTAGGTTTTTGATAGAAAGGACCAGAATTTGTATCAATAAAAGGCAAAGAACGATCCGGAAGAAATGAATTGGAGGGAATAGTATTGACCGATGGTAACAGTTCTTTAGACTTGGGAATAGATACAGAATCAGTTCTTGCTTTCAGAAGATTATTAACAGGTGGCGAATTACAATCGGTCGTTTTTGGCAAAGTTGTTGAAATTGATGATGGTTCTCGAAGAGGTGATATTGAATCATAAAGTATATCTTTGAATGAATCAGTAACAAATTGACTTTGGTTAACAGTCGTACATAGAGCTTTTTGAAAGTTCGGAATTGGATTATCTTGTTCGATATTTGTTCTTCTTTCTTTTATATCTGGCAAAGAAATTTCATCTTTATCAGTAGTAATTACTTTTTGTTGGATATTTTTCGAATTGACTGTTACATGAGATAAAGGATTTTCAACGAGTGCCGTTAGATTTGTTATATTTGGAATGGTTTCAATTGGTGGACTGGCTTCAGTAAGAGGCATGACTTTTAACGACTTTGTTATACACGGACTATTTTCAATTATTGGCAGATAGGGTAGTATGACAGGTTTTTTTGGAATTTTAGAAGTTAATTGACCCAGAGGAAATATACCCGACTTACTATCACTAAAAGTCACACGAATACTCGGTACCGCCGAATTTACGTCTTCGGCAAACGGTGTAACAATTTCTATTGGTAGAACCGGAGAAACCCTTATCGTAGCCAAGCACGGTATCGCTAATGGTCCAGTATCTGGTTCTATGGAGAGGCTCATCTGAACATTTTGCGGCTGTTGCAAGCGGAATTGTTTATTCTGTATCGTTACTGGCAGCGAAACCGTTATTGTTAACTGCAACAAAACAGATAAAAATATTTTAATCGTTTTGAAAACGGGAAAATTCCGTCCACGTTGTATGATTGTAATTAAAAATATTGAAAAGTAATTACTGTCGCAAAGTTACAAAATGAAACATAAATTGAGAATAATTAAAATTTTACCTGACAAACGAACAGAACGTAAAATCGATGAAGCCCCCCCATGCTGAACTGACGCCTCGCGCGTCAGTGAGCTGTTGAAAATATTCCGTTTTGTTTCCGACAACATTGTTTTCAACAATGCTTTCGTCACAAACATTTCCATATACCGATTTCCAAAGTTTCATTGCAATCCGATTAAAACTATTTCTTTATTTAGTGATAACTCGGACCAATATGCTAACTCTAGGTATTTACGTAACAAATAATTTGACTTGTGAAATGCAGTGATTGAAAAAAAGCTTGAAAACAATTATTGCAGCTGCAAAAGACTTTACATTATTTTAATGCCATTTTTTGGTTAAATAAGTTGCGTTCAACGGTAATTGAGCTGCAAAATCTTTAAATTTTGAAATCTTTAAATGAATTAACTCCTATCCTAGCGTTTTGGCTTGATTTTCTTAGGTGCGGATGAGACATATTTCATCCCATACTTTCTAGTGCTCGCGACAGGACGTGTGGCTGAAAGACACCGTCATTCCGGGATCACTGGCTGAATGGTTACAGCCTCCATTGCAGCGCTTCTTAAAATCTCCTTTTAGCCGCCTCATAAGACGAGATAGCGGTGCTGTGTCTTATACAAGTGTTGCAGGGACGATATATAACCGACCCTAGACGTAGGATTCTCCCATAAACAAATATAAATCAGTACTGGTTACACATTACATATTCAAAATGTCTCAATTCTTATCTATTATATTGTATCCAAAATTACATATAAACCATTGTTGCGTGTAATCGTTTTAGATAAGAGAGCAACCGATTAAAAATTGTGTGCCGTAATCGATTAAATGTATCGATAAGCATTACAAAAGTATTAATGAATATATTCACAAAAATTTCGCAGGCATTACACAAGGTGCATTGTATTATTGCAATATATGTGATAACAACACTAAATATAATGTATAAATACTACAAAACATCGTATTTCTTTAGTACGGTATAAGCTTTTCTACATATAGTCGAATAATAATTTACATTAAAATCAATAATCATTTTATAACGCTTATAAATTCATGAACGCAATGTCGTTTAATTTGATTTGTGTTGTTATAGCACAAGCTATATTAATGCAGGTGAAGTATTCGTTGTAATTAAAACTGCTGCCATCTTGACATATACAGTGTTCGTAAAATGGATAATAATTAAAAAAAAAACATTTCAGACTGTCAACTCACAATGCGTGAATAGAATACCGAATTGTGGGCTATTAGACACCTTTCTGCCTCTCGAGACGTTTATACCTTCAGAAGTATTGTTTAATCAAGCGGGTATACCCTTCGCGTACCCCGGTGTCCCCAATTACGTGACTAATGCCGCTGCGCCATATCAAGTTGTTCCTAGCATTCTAACGGTGCCCGAGCCATCAGCGTGTATGCCGACCGTGATTCCCGGCGCCAATGTGGCTAATAATCTAGCCGACACACTGCAACTGCTAGTTGTTAGCAGCCTATTGAGCAGTACCTTGCCGGGTAGCTACGATCCGGGATATATTGTTAACCCGTACCCTCCTGGACCCATAGGGCCCTATAATTACATTTATTAAATTAACTATGGTGTTTAAATGTAATT
Organism: Myscelus amystis hages; assembly: GCA_018244895.1. Classification (NCBI taxonomy): domain Eukaryota; kingdom Metazoa; phylum Arthropoda; class Insecta; order Lepidoptera; family Hesperiidae; genus Myscelus; species Myscelus amystis. The sequence continues at coordinate 4,999 of DWQT01002961.1, read as the reverse complement.
AATTTATAATTAAATTTTATATTTAGTTCGTGTTTCTTTGATTTAAATGTTTGATTTGATTTATATTGATTAGTTCAAAAATATAAGTTTTGTATATTTTTAAAATAAATTTCATTTAATTATCGTCTTTAATATCTTTAAATATGCATACATATATGTACCATTTATCATTTTGTATATGTGTTCCAATTCATTGATTAATCCATCCAATGTGTTCAAATTAATTAATTAAATTAAGAAAGTAAATAAACTACGTATTTAATCAAAATTCAATCACTATGAAGATTAATTGGGGATTGTAATATTGTCTGAATGAGCTATGTCAACTTTACATGTGAGCGGGGTAATTAACACAGTAAAAGTGAGTTTATATTTATTTTTTAATAAAATATGAAATTTAATTCACCATAATGATACAGGCTGACTAGACCGATCGCAATTAAAAAACAAAAACATTTTTTGCAATTATTCTTACCTAACGTATAAACTGAATTAAGGTTCGCACATAAAATTCTTTAAAACATTTTTCAGGTCTTTTGTAATTTCTAAGCATATTACATTCTTTGTCACAAAGCGCTCAAATAGAATCATGTAGGTAACTTTGTTCAATTAATTTATATTAAAAAGATTCTACTCTTAAAATTACTCTTAGTATTACTGTAATAAGATTTTAATACTGCACATAAATAAATTTACAGAGAGACACCAGAGTGTATATAATTACCTACAAAGAGGAGAGTATATCAAATTGTTTATTTAATGACTGCTTTAAAATTCCCTTTGTGCCCGTTATATTTTGCATGTTGATATAAAAGGAAATGAGTGTGTAGGTGTTACCGTAAATTGTCGTGTAAATAACATCCCTTTTTATATATTGTGGGTATTTCAATATTTGCTGCGTCGAATAAATACCGAAAGCAATTTATCTCCGATATTGGACCAGGATTGGGGATGCGACAAGCATACAATTGAATATTTCAAGCGCCTAGAAATTTCCACAGATTTACAGGTAAGTAAATGATATGTTAACATTTTATATTTCCTTTAAATTCATATACATATTTCATATTATAGTTTTAGTTATTAATGTATAGTTCTTGTAACTACTCAGCAGTATTGTTACATATATATGATATGTCTTATAATCAACAACATAACGCTAAAGTTTGAGGGTGGACAGGTCGTTGCCCATCCTGTTAAATAATGAGCTAATTAAATAATTATATTTATTTATTTACTATTTATGTACTAGTTGGTAAGAGTACGTTACTTTAATTCGAATTTTAACTCTTATGTATTTAGTCTGAAATATGTAACAAAACAATATTTGTATGCAAAAAAACGACAACCATTAGTTAAAACATGTTTCTAGAATAATCTCGACGTTTCTGTGACGTACGCTTTCACAGAGTAAATACGGTACGTATAACAGAGCTATATGTTTAGCCGAAGCGAGCATTACCAAAATCATCAATCAACGCAACCGGGAAAGTTCCAGAAGTTCTCAATTTCCGGGATCTACAACTTTCCAAAAATTATTTCACAGTACAACAAAGCGGTTATTCCGGATAACGTAAATAAAGGTATTGGAGCTTTGATAACAGTGCTCCCAACGCATACAAATCGCCACCCACTCCATGTGGAGTATCGATTTGCGCAGATACGGTGCGCTTTGACCCTTGCAGTTCCAACACATGGACACTACGTAAACACCTTGAACGGAGCCCCAGGTGAATTGGTTCATACATATGTGTACAGAGTTTACACGTTAACTAGGATATATGATAGATGTGATTTGCATGCGATATAACGTTTGAAGAGAAAAAGCGTCTGTTTTTGCTCTTCCATAATTGTAACCGAAATAACTGGTCCCCGCCGCAATTGCGGGAGGCCTGGGTCCATTGCGCATTGATGGATGTTTAAACATTTAAGGCCTTCGAGGGTGATTAAGAATTGCCGTATAAAACAACGGATTGAAGCACAGAAATGCTGAGGGAAATTTGCAACTGGTGGTCACCCAACCAAGCGCAACTACGACTATGTCTGGTTTCGCTTAACTTCGCTCATCGTCTGTCATTTACACAACCGTCGCGGTTGCGAGAGTTTCATTTTAATTCTTTGCTCTTTCAATTTAAACGGGATGTATCGTTAATTTCAACTGAATTATTTATTATTGCTGCTCAGCAAAACTGCTTGTATTCCCATATTCAGTTTTACAAGTCGTAGAGAATTATACACGTGATTGACTGTTCTAAGTAACAAATGAAAGATGCCAGGGAGAATTAGAATGGGCCATGATGATTTAACATCAGATTGACTACAAACATCAAAATATTACGAGATTAATCGCAAGCTGTATCTCATACATAAACGGATCTTATACGTTGTTTACTGAATTGTTCACGTTTATCCGCAACTCTCGTAAATAATGGAATTATTCTGATCGATGAGGACACACATGTCCACCCACGTGAGACGCTGAGCTACTGAATATTAAACCGACATTGTAGCTATGAATAAGGCATACAGAGAACGCGTCACGGTTTCCTATGCGGCAGAACACCTGTTGCAGATATTTCTGTCTGCATTAATATCTCATTCTCTAAGGATTAGTTCGAAAGACACCGAATTGGGCGAATGTTATTTTGCAATTATCCGTGAAGATAATAATAACAAACAAAATTCCAACTTTTCTGTACAAATATGTGTCAAACTCAAATCTCAACTTTCTAGGATCACAAAACGCGAGCTAGCAATCTTTATTTCTTAACATACATGAAATATTTTCAAAAATCAAAATTATTTGAGTAAAAATGAATATTATTTACTCGAAAACTCGTTTAAATGTGCTGAAATTGCAAAGAATAAATTTTTATCGGGGTTTCAAAACTCAAAAATTTGAAATGGGCGATGTCTCCGGAATAGTACCACAGCAGCGCACACTTAACGGCGTACCGCTACAGCGGTACTTGATTATTTAAGAACTATTTTGTTAACCAAAAAAATGGCTAACGTTAAAAGCTAGACATTATGCTGTCTCGGACTTTTATTTAGAACTTTAAGAGGGGAACAATTTTGTAAGACACGATTTTTGAGTAACTTTCACCGTTTTTTTTATACTATGGAAGTAGAAGACTAGCATGCAGTCCAGCTGATGGTAAGTGGCTACTGCCGCCCATTGACATTTGTAACCCCAGATAAGATTAGACCCCTATCTAAGGTCGACCACAGATGTGCCGCTACCCCTGAGGACTGAGCTGGAATGCCTCGAACAAGAATGTCTCCCTTACCACACCCTTCAAACCAGAACACAAAAGCGCTTAATACTGCTGTTATAAGGCAGGAATAGGTGTGGCGGTGGTGCTGCCGGAGTCGAACCAGAGAGGGTTCTACCACCTTCAAAAGCGCGCTAAGCGTTTACTCGGCGCACGCAAGGAAAGCTCTAAATTTTGCCGTTGTCGCAATATTTTTTGTTGCGTATTTTGCTATTCATCTTAGCGTGATGTTATATAGTCTATAGTATTCCTCGATAAATGAGCTACTGAAAGAATTTTTCAAAACGGACCAGTAGTTCCTGAGATTAGCTCGTTCAAACAAACAAACTCTTCAGCTTTACATTATTAGTATAGATAAATGGGAACCTAAAACCTGTACTCGTCAATTCAATACTCTATATCAGGGCGACGGAAAATCAACCGATTTCACGATAAAATATTGCGAAGCGAAAAACCTGTGCCGCAGTAAGCGGTCGCTACACCACCGGTGACGTCGCCGCACCTGCTCCTCGCAAGTGCTGTTGATTTCCAATAAGACAACAATTTTCTAGGTGCTCGGAGGCCCGCAATGAAATCGTCGCCGTCGCGCGGCCGCCGCGCCGTGCGCCGTGCAGGGAGTGACCGTGATCTATGCGCACAGCGGCGTCGGCTTCGCGACGCTAGTGTTGTATTGTGGCGTGCGAAATTCAGTAATGCAGTCCAACAGATCACAAACATTCGGTCGTTTTATCCCACTGCCCATATTGTACAATCACTACATCGGAACGCCGCGCCGAGGAAACCCTGCAGTTTTAAATCTCGCCGTTTAAAACATACGATGTAATAGAGTCGAGCTTCGAGGGATAAATATTAAATAACAAGAGGCTCGCTTCTTAATGCATCGCCCTATTTTATTTGACCCAGTCCTCGATGAACAAAACACTGTAGAATCATAAATATTTTGACCGAAATTTTATTTATTTAATTTGACGACAAACCAAATCTTTAACTCATATCCATAGTAAAATGATGTTTATCAATTTCATAAAACACTGTAAAGTTAATAACATGAGATTGTCGAGCAGTCGTCGGCGGAGAGCGCGGCCCGCGGCTCCGTGTTAGCTGCTCGCCGGCGGATGCGAGAGTGTGCGAGAGAGCCCCACTGAGCGGGGCGGCGGCGGCTGCGGGACAAGTAGGAGCCGGGCAGGTATCATTTGAACGGACGGCAACGTTCTTCTGGCAGCCGCGCCGCCGCCCGCCCAGTAATTTGATTTCTATAATGAGCCTCATTTACAAACATTTCCTTGAAATCCCCATTACGTTTCGTGACATGTATGTTTTCTATCCACTAGACCGAGAGACCAGCTAAATAGTATTATTTTCAAAAGTCTGTTATTTCAAAAGTTAGTGCCCCAAACTGCCCCGAACTGGTATCTCGAGACACCCCGTACAGCACACATGTAAATGTACAGCAATTTATGTTGCAATATCTACTTGTCGCCGCACCTGTAGCTAAATAATGTTTTTAATTCAAATTCACATTGTTTTATTCATTATAAGGTACATACATACACTTAATGAAAGTCATGTTTCAGTCATCATACTGACTTCGGCTTTGTGCGCCCTTCAGGCTATGGTAGTAGACCGGGAGAAAAAAGCCGGCGAAAAAAACTCCCAGCGCTCTTTTAAATAACAAAATTTGCCATGTTGCAGTATGGCTTTAGTCCGATATCGAGCATACGTGA
>DWQT01002960.1:0-13206 GCA_018244895.1 Myscelus amystis hages | reverse complement strand
TAATAGACCTTTCCACATCAATATTAATCTTTCATACCTTAAAATGACTTCGTTCATCTGCTTTCTGCTTGGCAAGGTTTATTTCTGGATAATCTTCAGCCACCGGCAACCAAGTTCTGTTCGCTGTCGAAAACCCAGCATTCAACGAGTCGTTCCAATGGTAAGGTGTCCGAGCTGGATCTCTGGAGTAAAGATGATATGTGTCTGGGTCTCCTCGATTGCAAGCTTCTACGTCGACCGTATCCTCCCAACTCACGTAACCATCTCTCATTCCGATCTCTTCTCCCTGATATGTAACTGCCACTCCCGGTAACAGCATATTGAGAGCATTGAGTCCATCGACCATGTTTTCCCTGAAACGTGTCGGCATTCTATTGTTGTCGTGATTTCCGAACTAGAAAACGAAAAACAGCAATTAGGGTCGCTCAATTACTAACTCTTTGATTGGATTTTAATAATGATAATGATAGTATTAATGGGCATGTATGTAAAACCGTAAAACAATAAAAAACCATAAAAAATTTCGAAGGACAAAACTAAATAACTACTTTTCTATTAATGGATTAGGAATGGTAGTATCAAATAAGGTAGCGATAAAAAATGTACAAGGTGATATTGTTCAAAAAGAGATTGGTATAAAACAAAGTGCAACTTACAACCCAATTGGCAACTGCCCCATAAGGCATATAAGTGAGCCATCTGAGGATGATATAGACGAAGTCCCTGGCATTTGACTTGGCGGAGAGATCCGTAACGAAATCGAAGTTGAAGGGGAAGTGGGCGCCGATTTTACCCTCCTCGTTCCCGTAATACAGCATCGTCATGGTGACGTTGGCATACCCTTCAGAGAACAGTACTCTACGAAAAAAAATTCGTATATATTATGGAAAATATGAAAGAATTAATGATGTCTTCGAAATACATATTTTTTTTACAATATTGGAGCAGCAATTTTGTGATATCACGTCAAAGCATTTCAAAATAATTAAGCTTGTTGTATTTTCAAGTGTCAGATATATTACTTGATCTAATTGTAGTCGCTATCAAATATCAGTCAGTGATTTAAGAAACTATTAAACTTCATTATTGATCGTTTTTAAGCTTTAAACCGTTTTGATTTCACTCACCGTGTATCTCCCTTATTTCTGTCAAGATAATCGTCGACAAATTCTCTCCATTCATAGACGATATCGTACAACTCGATGAGATCCTTGGTGTACAATGGAATAGTATAACCAAGTTGATGGGGTTCGAAATGGATTATGCCACTGAGTGGATCGTCTGGGTATCTTCCACCGTGGTCTGCTGGATCAGCTTCAATTAGATATGGCAGTGCATCAACCCTGAATCCATCAGCTCCTTTATCGAGCCAGAATTCCATGATGTTGAACATTTCTTGTCTGACCGCTTCATTTCTGAAATTGAAGTCCGCTTGCTCTATAGCGAATTGATGTAGGTAGTACTGCTGACGTTGCTCGTTCCACTCCCACGCCGAGCCGCCGAATTGACTGACCTGTTCAATGAATTGTAAATGTAATTATTGCATAGTCATGCATGAATATGTACGCCCATTCATGAAATATAACTATTGTTAAAGTAACGTTCTTATTAAGTTAAATATCCGAAGAGTAATGATTTCGACAACAAAAACCTGTAAGAATAAGGTCGAGACTTTGTGATAGATTGAGAAGAAATATTACTCTGCCCTTTATAGTATCAGCGTTTGCTTTTAGTTTTTCTATTAAAGTTCCATCGTTCTTTTCGTTGGTTCATTCGGTTGACGTAACCGATCGGTTTTTGTATTTCAAATCATAACGTATAAAGTTACAATCCCTAGCTTGCGTCACCGATTAGTCTTTGCACTTTTGGTTTTTATTGTCTATCTACTTTCGTTAAAACTTGTTGATTTTGTTTTTACCTTCGTTTTAAGAACGTTTATATAATATTTATATCATTATCATTCACTGCTTGTAATAGGACTCTTTCAAGGCGCGCCCGTCTGACTTTTCCTATTTCTGTAGAGATATGGTAACCGATTTCTGAACAAGTAAAAGTAAATAGTTTTCAGTCATTTGCCATTAGTATGACAGAAAGAAGACGCAATTTTCGAAATTTGGACATAATACAAAATATTTTATGTTCAGTTACCAACAATTTCTAATATCGATTTTTCTAATTCTCATTTTATTTCATCAACTTTATCGAAGTGGTCAGTGAATATCGCAAATAGCCAATTAATCATCTAATTTATCCGGCCATTGCGTTTACATTGAAGGTTAGATGACAATCGATTCGGAATGCCTCCGTCTGATTCGGGCAATTAGACCGGTCACCGGTCTGTGGAATAATTGGTGTGATCAAATTACATTGCGTGCTATTACCGTCACTACTACTATTGATACTACGTACGATATCTACGTATTCAATACACACATGGGGCCTCGGTTCACTGAACCGACTGAGATGTTGGAATAAATTGGTACTATTGTCATGTTCACTTATTACCCATTTGCTGCTAATATCCTAGTGAGTATGCTCTAGGCGTCATTTCGTGATTCGAAGACAATTGGCGTGCACTACATAAACTAAATTGCATGGACTTTTCTAACGATTATACGGATACAATATTAACATTGCACCTGTCAGGTTTCAATTCAGAACTCCGAAACAGGAGACTGAAAGCCAACCCGTTTGTTTGTTGATTGTTTGTTGTTGATTGTCACTGCTATGAAATTTTAAAATCCGTATTCCACAATAAATATTGATACGACTTTATTAGTTTTATTTAATCCAGTACAGCGCGTTCTGGTGGGTTAGGTGACAATTGGCCGGAATGTGCTTCCGTTTCAACGATTAGGGCCAGCCCCGCGGTGTAATGGCCGATCGAATTACGTAACGCTATTTACATGCTATTACAGGTGGCCGGCGCTGGAACGAGGTTTTGATTGCGCCGTATTAACGCTAAATAGCCGGAAAATCTGCCCTAGTAACGGCGTTTAAAATTATATTAAACGTGAACTAGGTAACGTTACACGGCTCGTGCTTGTTTCTGCTTAGTACTGGATGTTTTATGCGTACTTAATTCGGAATGTTTCTTTTCGGAAGAATTTTTCGTAAGTAGCTGCCTCGATTTCCAGCGTGGTTAATAAGTAATTGTTGGGTGTTTAAAGGTTTATTCATGGCTCAGCATGTCCTATGACACGCGAGAATGTTGACAAAACACCACTAGGATTGTTTCATCTTTTTACTTGTACTCATTTTAATCAAGCAGGCTAGCTGGTTATAGGATCCTCGAATGAATATGGCAGGATCGAGTGATGACTTATGGAAAAGATGGTTACAAACCCAGTTGGAAGGTGGGAGTCTGTTGCTGGCGTTGTTCGGGTCGGGCAGCGCGTCCGCCCACATGAAGAAGTCATCGTACCCGTCCTGCTTGGCTACCGACTTGATGAAGTACTCCGATTCCGTGCTCGCGTGGTTTGGAACAAAGTCCAACAGGACTTTGATGCCTGGAAATATGGCAGTAATGATTGGAATCAGAACCAATAATATAACAGGGATAATTCCGCACACTATTTGATCACAAATGAGGCAAATAAATGAAGTGCTGTGTCTATGTTAATTGGCTGACCGTTAGTGGCATTTGTCCGAGTGTCCACTTTACTCCAACAGCTGCAATAGAATAGCCCATACTACTGTCTTTATTATGTCCACTGCTGGGCAAAAGCCCCGAAAAAAGCCGCAACCGAAGGACGTTTTTAAAACTTTACATTCAACGCGGCCCTAACCACGTCGCAGACCCATCCAGCTTAGCTTCAGTTACAATGGATAATTACATGAAATAATATCTCCACCATTCTACCAACAGGCTGGAGGGAGTTCCACGCGTCATTTGATATCAGAGAGTACCTCTGTACCCTGTATTAACAACTTGAGTGTAACCCATACAGCGTCTACAAAATGTCCGCCATTAGCAGAAAAAAAGAAGCAATTCTCAGTACGAGATAATAAAATCCTTAATGTAATTCGAGCATGAAATGGCAAAGCCGGTATAATTTTTCTGAATGTTGGAAATTTATTTTTACGTCATTAATCCCCCTAATGTACGATGACATTAATGAGGACGCCTTATTTACTGTTATGACCCGGGAGAAGTAAAAATATATCTTAAGTTCCATTTAAACAATATTTACGAATACTGTAATTATTTGACGTTTAAGGATTTAGCTCGGCGGGTTACCTGAAGGTTGAAGGTGTGGGCTGGTCAGATTTTGATGAGGTTTAGTATTATACAGCAATGACGTTTTTACGATTCAGCTCTCTGTGAATACATGAACTATGTATTTAGTAAAATATGAAAACTCACCTAACTCGTGAGCCTTCGCCAGCAGCTCTTCAAAGTCTTCCATGGTTCCGTACTCGTAGTGGATCTCGTAGAAGTTGCTGATGTCGTACCCGAAGTCCACCATGGGCGACTCGAAGATGGGCGACATCCATATTGCGTCGACTCCCGCATCCTTAAAGTGTTCTAACTCACTTATAATGCCTGGAAAATATTAGAATACAGATCATACAGATGACTGTAACTAAGAAGTTTCGCCCAATGTTTCTTAATGCAGCTTGCAGAAGGCATTGAATGTTAAAATCGTCACATAAGGAAAAAGCGTTATGCAACTTACTCATCCACTTTAGCCTACGTCTGTAACTCCACAAAATACTCATCCACATTATCCTACTTCTGTAACTCCTGAGCTGTTTCGAACGATTGCATCATCAGAGAGCTATTTTACAGTCGGTAAACATATTTAAACGCAGGAAGCGATTAGGCATTATGCGCAAATCGTCACTGTGTCCGGAAAAATAGTAATAATAAAACTGAGCAATGTTTTGTTAGAAGTAGAGTGATAGAAGACAAGTGCTATTATAAATACTATCCGTAAGAAATACGCACCAACAGGAGACGTAAACAATACGAGTATGTTAATGGGTTGAGAACATTTGATAATATGGAACAAATGTTTTGTTTGGTGTAGTCAGGTAGGTATGTTACATTATAGTGAGTTTAGTAGGGACTCCTATGGTTTTTAATATAAAATATAGTCTACGCCGCTCAATGATAACGCAGCATTCTACTGAAGATGATATTTTTAAAATCGGACGTCCTGTTTCGAAGATCATCCCTTATATACAAAGTCTATCATTGTTATTGTGTACTAGGTATGATCAATTTAATATTATTACGACAATTTTGTATCTACTACTAATATACACTATTACATCGGTTGAGAGTTCAGTTCATAGAACGGTCAGTAGGTCAAGGACTATTATTACCATACCAACCCTTGATTTAACATAGATTGTCGTTTATGCATAATCAATGCAGCTAATCTACATATAAGCGTTTTGTTTTGCTGGTTTTTTATTCAAATGTGCTGTGTAGCGACCTTGCGATATCTAGATAATGATAAGTAGTAAAAATACACAAGTGGGAAATTAATATTAATGTTTAAAATTCGAGTGTCTCAATTTTCTAGGTTATGGACGTTTTACTTAAAGTTACTAATACATACAAAGGTCTGTTACCACTGTTCCCCAATTGATGTATTTAGAAAAAGAATTGTTTTTTGGCAAAATATCACATAAATTCTACTATTATTAAAATGAACTATTGGGTGCATTATATGGCAGGAAGATTAAAGATTACTAAGTCGCTTACCCTTTAAGTCCCCGATGCCATCCCCGTCGCTGTCTTTGAATGACCTTGGGTAGATCTGGTAGAGGGTGCAGTGCTCCCACCAATCCAAAGGCTTCAGTTCCGGGGGAGGCAGCCCTGAGTCTCTTTGGGAAACCACCAGCCACGTCACCACACCTGAAAGACGATAAACATGTTGTTAAAGATACACAACAGAGTCAGTTTACGACGGTTTGAATATTCGTCTTCTTCATCGTTCTATTTTTGAATACAATTTCGTCTCAGAATAATATAAAGCGAGTCTACGAAGCTACAAAGTTTGGCTTCACGAAGTTCACGCTCCTTTTAGTAATGTACTCAAACTTGTAACCAGTCAAGTTACCCTAAAATGTTTTCTATGTTGATATTTCATGTTGGAAAACAAAAATTTATAAGTAAGTATTTCATTTAACCGAATTTAACTGCAATCTGTTAGTATGCGGCGCACTGTTGGGAACGGGTTTTAGCTGCACCTATGGGCAGCTAGGAGCATACATCATCGCGTTGGGGTGCAATTTCGAATTTGCTAATGTGTGGTACATTCATAAAGTTATATAAATGTATATTCACGTGGACAGAATATAAGTCAAATGTTCTGATACAAATATATTAAATCAAAAGATCAATTACTGCTTACAATCACTCTTCTTTATGAAAATTATTAATTTAGCGATTATCAACAAAATACAAGTATTTAAAATACTTTTTTTAACGCTATATTATTTTAATCTTAAGTCGCTTATTAAATGAAACGACGAATTTTAATACAATGAAATAAACAGTTGTAAATTTAGTTAATAACATTCATAAATATGAAGTTTAAAATCAGCGGTTCATTTTAGGTCGCATATATGGTTCACTTGATAGTCCAACACTGTAGCATAAAAATTGTGAAAGAAATAATACCTACTACTATTACATGTTGACGCATTTCATTCATAATTAAGACAAAATATTTGTAATTCATTTACCTGCAATTATCCCTACGCCAGCTATGACGACGATCGTAATAACCAAGGCTTTAAGGGTGTTCATGTTGGCACCACGAGACCATCCACGCGACTATCCACCACCCACTTCTATCGCCCACTGGTCACAATGCGTTATCACAGCACCCTTCGATACTGCTTAATATGATAGGTATCTTTGATATGGCTTGCGCTATAGTTCTATTCGATATTTGGTAATAATAAAAAATATTCCGGCTACAAATAATTTATTTAGGCAGGAAAAACGATAAAACAGAAATGTTATAATGCCATTTGATAAAGTCGTAATTAAAAATCATAACTAAATCGTAATGACAGCTATTTCTGGACGGTTGAATCAATAAATTATCTATTTTATTTATATCCTTCATAACTATCTTTAATACTAGTTTTAGGTTTATTGTATGAAAATTCGTCGGTTTGCAAGCTAGACACCGGAAATTTTAGATTCACGACCTCCATTTAATAGAAAAAAACTAATGCATTTATTGGTTTTTGGATTTTCAGTTTATGCGCAAGCAAAGTTTAGGGCAATAAACTAGTAGCTAATTTAGTAAATTAGATTTCAATTTCACATAAAATATTCCGACGCCGCGCCACGGGCTAGTTGCTATAAAAGCAAAGTTTGTGAAATAACGAAAAAGATCGGGCACAAAGTATTAATTTAATTACCCAAGCGAAGTTTTACAGCGAACATTTGTTTTATCGGCGAAAACAATTTAATTTTCGTCTTCGTTATTATAAAGTGCTATAATAAGCTGTTATAAACTATATAAATGTATAAAAAGCAAGACAGGTTTATCTGATTTAGTCTGGTATTTTTTTACCTTTATCGGTCCACTGTCGGACCGGGTCTCCTCTCATGGTGGAAGAATTTTGGGGCTTAGTTCACCACGGCAAGAGCGGACCGGCAAACACCACACCTCAGAAATATTGTAAAGTTTTATAACACCTCTAAGCTGTGCATATTACCTCGCGATGTTTACCTCCACCGTTATAGCCAGTGATATTTAAATTTAGAGTTATAAAACGCACCGAACAAGGCAGAGGTGCTTTCGAATGTGGACCCAGGCCGCTCGGAGCATGCCGCTTAGTTTCAAACGACTGTACCATCACTTTCGTCTGGCTAATAATTTCCATATACCTTCTTACAAATAGCCTTCGCAGCTTAAGATTTTTATCGATTTTCGATTTATTGGGGCACTAAAAGGACATAGTGTTGTAATCTCGCTTGTTTTGATGTCGCAAGCCGAAAACAAAATGCAGGTTTATATCAATTGAAGTTTTCCATCGTGAATTTAAAAGACATATATTCACGCGTATTCTCATAGAGTTAGACAGAGATGCCGATATCGCGCCTCATCAAAGGGTGAAATTAGAAGGAAAATATTGGAGACAATGAATGTATAACATTATAATTATATAATTGGCATCTCCAACATGGTCGATTCGGTATTTTTAACTTGTTTCTAATAAGACTGAATTCATAGATATCTACTCATATAGACAATTATTAGGGATGACAAGCAATTGTGTTATTTTTAAACGTTAAAATCAGTTTTGACAGCGATATCGATGCAGTCGGAGAAAAATATGTGTGTTATTATATTTTCGTTATAATCGTTCGTCAATTGTTATCAAAATTCTGATTTCCAAAAAGTGATTGCTGTTAATTGTCGATAAATAGAGATATTAAAAGATAATCAGTGTACATCAACCGTGTTAATAATGTGAAAATTGTTTTTGTATGGGCGATATACTTAATATGGAAATTAAATAACTGTTTACAAAAATATGTTATATTGTAAGAAGCACGTTGATAAGTTAAGTAAGTAATCTATTAACATCGAGGCTGTAAATAAAATTTTAAACCATCTTATCTGCAACTATTGCAGATCTTTTATAATATTCTTACACGTACTCGTATCTGGCTTAAAAAAATTTAATCAAATCAATATACTATTAGAAATACTAGTTTTTACTATAAAAGTTTAGGAGTTTTACTACTTACAGAACCGGTAGGTTATTAATATTTTTTATTTTTATTGCATTTAATCTAAATGTTACTTTGTAAAATAAATGGCGCGTCTTAGCGGGGGCACTACCGAGCCCCCGGATTCCTGGGACATATTCAGTGGAGTAGGAACTAAAATAAAATAACTTGGGAAAATAGAATCATACAATTTTTACGTGAACGGAATCGCAAGGATAGTCAGTATATAATGTAGTATATGATAAAAGTAAGTACTTAAATTTCCAATACGCTTAATTGATAATAATTAGTAATAAATCAGCCGGAAGTCTTTAATTGGGGGTTGATAATGAATGATTACGTGGTTGATAGATATATTAAAATACAATCAGTCTAGATAACACAATGTTTGTAATGTAAAAAAAATCGTATGAGAGTGGTATTATTGGACTAAAAACCTCGGATTAACTTACATATGTTTTAAGAAGCACGTTAATACTTTCAGTGGTCGATTAAGACATCAGAACAATAGATTTTTCCATTTTTTTTTGTAACGAAATTGTGTTTACAAAAGTCTTCGCATTTAACAATCTTATCAAAACGTATTATTAAAAGCTAAGATTAAATGATATTCTATCTTTATCTACACCAATATAAAAATGTAATAACATGTTTTGAGGCTATTTATAAAAATATCGGCGTGAATGATAGAAAATTTGATAAAAATTGGACATTTTTCACAATTCTAGAGGTGTTTTTAAATCTGTACAAGTTTCATTGTGGATTCAATCAAACCGTATTGCGCATAGCCTCTTTCCCTTTTTATGTAACTCGTGTACGGTACAGAGTCAATTACTCGCCCATTTATATATTATTAAATAAATTAATAATTACTTACAGTAACAAATTTATTTGTCACGAGTACAAATTACATCAAAACAAAACGTAGTCCATATTACGTTTTTAAGCGATAACACAGTTGTAATACATATCGATAGTACATAGCGATGTGAGAGAAAATACTGGGAACATTGTTTTAGGTTGCTGTTACAAAAACATGACGAACAATTTGCCGAAGACGGCCGTCCGCAAAAACGGGAAGGCGGTTCGGTTTTAATTTAAAAAAAAACGCAATACAACCTCCTAATTGCCCGCGTGTGAAATGCAACAAGGGGATTGATTCGCGCATTATACCCGGTCATTAATCAACCGGATAATTAATCACGGCCCGTCAATATCGGACCGCGATAAAGAATGGGTCGGGACGCTATGTAGAGATGCGTTTTGCGTGACGCGTTTTAGCCGCGTCCTCTTGTTTAGTCACGATCGACGTTCTCGGCGCATTGTAGGCTGTAGTGCGACTTTACACTCAACGGCCTTTAGGCGTAGTGGTTAGAGTGGTGAACCTAGGTTGAATGTATCCAGGACAACTGATAAACTACATAGCATGTAGTATATTACATGTACCTATAGACATTACTATTATACTCTAAGAACAAAAAAAAGTGGGCATCACACAAATGAGACCCGACTGAGAATCGAACCTACCACCGGTTTAGTACTCAGGATTAATATCAGTACAAGGTAGGTGCGATCAAAGCGCATTAAAATAAAAAACGACCGTATGTAGTCTGAAAACATGTTTTCACTCAGCAATTTAATAACTCCGTTTATTTTCCACTCCGAAATTTGTACAAACCCAGTCTCCACTCTGGGCGGGTTCGGTAATTAATTACGACGAGCCGCCGTCGATAACAGGGCCGCCGGCCGCCCTAGGGGCAGAGCCCCCCACCCCGCACCCCGCGTAGGGCCCTCACCGCTAGGGCGGCTTACACACGTCATATAGTTTTGTAACTAACGTAACTGTGATAAAAAAACGGATCATTAAATATGAACGATTACTTGTAATATTTACTAATTAAATGTGGGTGTTGAATGAATATTTTGTTACGAAATTGTTTTATAAAACATAGTATGCCCATAGTGAATCTGATTATCTAATTGTAATGTTTAAACCTTGGGAAACGATATAGTGTAAAAAATCGAAATCATTCAGAAGTCAGCTCAGTATTGAAGTGTAAATATTGTATGGTATTTTTATCTATTCGAACGAAATGAGAACTATTTCTTAATAAGTTGGATAGTATTGGTGTCAAGTGTTTGTTTCTAAATCCATTGTTCCTATATCTCCAGTTCGTTGTCTAACTATATTCGCAGTATTCCGTACTTCGTGGAAACTTCATTAATCAATGGCTTCCATGGGTCGACGAGTAATCTTGACCTCGGTTTTTGGGGTCAATTCGAAAATAAATTGCACAATACGTGTCTCTTGTCCAAGTATCAGATATGACCCCAATGGTGACAGCCGAATAGTTTTGTGTCTTTCTGTGACTTTGCGAAGTAATTACTAAAATACCAAAAAACACGTTTATGTGTGAAACTGTTAAGTATTTTTAACTTTTTCGACACTTGTTCCTCCGGCCTACCGTGCTAGGTATCCGACGTGATTGTAAAATAGTACTGATTTTTTTAAAATAAACCTTTAGTAATAATAATTGGTAACCAGCAATTACTTTACTATCGCCTTCATCAAATAAAGTTCATTAATTTGTAGTTAAAGTGCGATTTTCTGCGACTGTAGTCAAAGTTTAGTTCAGTCAAGTTAAAGTTTCTATTTCTATTAGTATGCTTTGAGCTAGCTCGCAATCAGAAGATCGGACAACACTTTTGGTGTTACTAAAACTTAAAATGAAGGCTCTGTTTACAGCACACCCAACAACTCCCCGTGTACCACGATAACCATAATTAAAAATTAAACGTGCCTCTTCCTGTTGGCAACCCTTTAAGCAATTTTATTTCAAACGGACCGCATTTCACCAAAGACCCGTACCCTTATGGTTATAATAGATTACATTTTCAAAGGCGCCGGATTTCGGAAAACCGTACGAGGCCTTCATATATAATTCTCCGTCGTGTCGTGGCCACGGTCCGAGTGTGCGTGTGAATATTATATTATTTAATTACTCCACATCACCGTTCTCGGTTATAGCTGGTAAATATTAAATTAAATGCGTGAAGGATTTCAATTTATAGTCCCAGTAGCACGGTTAAAGTGTTTACAGTGAGATTACTGCTTTACGTTTTAAAACATCGTAGCAAGATGATGGCATAGCGTGGCAAATTGGTCAATGACAATGGCAAGCATTTTTGTGCTTTACCAGCAATCGTGTTAGCCGTCAGTCTTTTAAATATTATCATTAACATTATTAAAATACATATAATGTATTAGGAAGCACGTCGCGTTTATAAAGATATCGATTCTTGGCATTCCACGATTTCTGCTTACCCCATTAAAGACCTGGAATGATGTTATAATCATTATTATTATCATTAGTACAGGAAGTCTTTCATGATTGTATATTAAAACACATTTTACTTTCAAATGGACCAGATATGACTATATTTGTTAAAGACCACTAATACAAGATATTTTTTTTTTAAATCAAAAGTAGTTTACACCGCGTTAGTTTCTGATACTAAAATTAGAATCCCATAAAATTCCAGTACGCAGTCATTTACATTCGGGTCAAATTATTATGTCCATTATGGTAACAATAGGACGGTGATTGGAAATACGTTTACCGCAATAGGAATAGGTATGTTACTTCGCAATTACCAAAGTAATTATGTACGGATCCATTGATTGTATGATAGTTGTACGTTATTTTGTGGAGTTTTGTCACGCATGTCAAATCAATTGGTGATTTGGAAATGTAATAGCTTACGACAATTACTATTGTGTTTATGTGAAGCGAGCGAGCATTTGGGACTGATCTCGAGTATGATTGAAGGCAAGACTTTTACTAGGCGCTGTGGTCTAGTCACTCAATTTACGCCCTTTATTACAATGTACGGAAAAAAACTACTTTTGAATTGATTAAAATAAAAAAAGATCGGTTTGGAAAAACTGCTTTCCCCTCTTGCATCCGTGACGAATATTGTTAGCAGAATACGCAACGTTATCCGCCATTTAAACCCGTCTAATGGCCTAATTGTAAAGATGTTAGTGTGAATTCATTGAGTAGTGAATAATGAGAATATTAGTGGGCTAGTATTCAGTCATTGGACGGTAGTAACGTCAGAGCACAGAGTAGATATGTTAGTATGTCTTCTGTTAGAGATTTTTCACAGATGCGTGGTCACGCTTATATACTGAGATACATTACGATGCACAATAACACAAACATACTCTTTACACTGAAGACAAATAGATTGATAACATGAAAAATTAGAATAATATACATGTTTTGTTCATTAGAAAAAAATAACTAACTAAAAGTAACTAAATAGTACCCCGAAGTGCATGTATGTTAATATTATTTCTTAATTCTCTTCGCACGAGTGAATGAACTATGACAAAACCATGGTAGGCATAGAAAAGACAAAAAGACAAAAGACATTTATTTGCACAAATATGGGTACATTAGAAGATCTTAAAAAGTTATTAGTTCAAT
>DWQT01002959.1:0-13207 GCA_018244895.1 Myscelus amystis hages | reverse complement strand
GATGGTATCGCGGCCGCGATGCAGCGGCCCGGCGCGCGGCGGCCCACCGTGCCACACTTTTCTAACTTTTTGTTTTGTCGGGTCGCGCGGGGGCGTATTGTGTGCAATTGTAGCACGCGAGGGCATCGCCGGCCGACGACCCGCCGTGATCTCCTGGGCCGCATAATCCGACAACGTTATGGTCGGCCCGGCGCCTTTGTTGGCTACCGGCTTAATTAGAACCCGTGGGTGGCTTATGACACGCCAGGATCTGATCAGAAAGGTGTTAAAAATTCTACCTGCCCAAATCTGCACCGACGGCATTCCTATCCCGTATTTTTTTTATAATTAATGCCTATTGTATGCGCACAATCGGCGAGCCACGTTTGCAGTTAAATATGCCAATGTTATTGCGGTCTATTTATATGAATAAAAGTAAACTGCAGTAATGTCCGACGCCGATAATTTCGGTGTAGCGAACGTTGGGCTTAATTGAGACGTATGCACTCAAATTCTTTGACCTCAATTAATTTCGTGGAAGTGAGTTCGTTGGGCGTTAATTAAGTGCGCTAATATTTAGTGCGAACACGCCAGCGGTCACACATTGGTATTAGATCTATCACATAAAAAAAATATTTATTCTCCTTCATTAAAGTCCATACCTTCTCGAACAAAACTGAAAATAAATGTTTTCTTTATTTTTCTTATATACGAGTATATAGGTATTTGATAAAAATTTTCATATTATAAGTTACGTCTGTCTATTATTATGAATGGAAATAAGAGATTGATAAAATCTTTTAGTACGTGCACATTGAGATAGTTCAATCCAAGTCACTCTTTAATACTAGTCTTCATTTCGTACATACATAACCGTATGAAAATATTCAATTACGCATAGATGTTTGTGTCGCCCAATAACTTCGCACTAACCTACAATTTTATAACCTACAGTTTCATCGAAAAAGTCATAAAAAAATGTTATCCATCCTTCTATTTTCATATCAACAAACATGATAATACTCTAGTGGCTCACACGTTCACGATTTACGAAATTAAGTCCTATAATGTTAAAGCGCATAATGATGACATGTCTCATTTTAAAGACTTCATATTCAATCTTCCATTTCGATTATCACTCACACTTACACTACGATCCATCCTATTGATATCTACTATCCATTTCAATTTATCAATAATCAAGAACATTACATTTTACTTAATGAGACTCATCTCATTGTTTAATGTATTTCACGCATTTATTACTTTCATTAATATTTAAATATTCAATGTCTAAATATAGAATATTATTTGCACTTTGATGAAAATTACGGTCTAGTAACATTAATTTCAATTTCTTTATACCTAAAAAAGTGTATTAATAAATTCTTATCTGCATGATTTCCGACGTGTAAATTTAATGCGATGTTGTCTTAACATTTAATCTGATTATCACACTACGACACGAGCTTGATTTCTATTTAAATATGGCGCCATCGCGTGCCAAAGTAATAAATATGTATAAATATAAGATAGCCTTATAATTTTTCACGTCAGACAATCGGGATCGTGATAAGTGGTAATACTGAAAGCAGCCATTAAAACTACATATATGAACAAAGGCTACTACTACGTTACACACGGTATGATGATGGGTACCTGGGGAGACAACATTAGTCCGTTGCAATTTGAGTGCAATGCACATGACGTGACGTCACGCGGATCGTTTGTTACGGCCAGGCCCCGGGGCAATGAACCAGCGACTGAATTGGACATAAGTGTCCTGCGACGTTCTGAGCCACCGACATAACGCAACACAACTCTCAAACACGATTTACGACATTACGCCTCACTCGGTGACGCTATGCAACGCGATTGTATCATTTTAATTCGTACTCGCAAAATTACCTCGACTTCCTCAATTAAGTGGCGGTTCACAAAAACGTATATACTTTTTATGTCGAAATATTACCTGCTTGTTTATTTATATTTGTACAGATCGTTTGGCCTCATGGCGGGATTGATTGACGACACGCATTTGTCAATTCAATGTTGTTTAGGAAACATCAAATAACAAATAAGATAATGTTACAGTAATTAAATCCACCTCTTAATTCATAAGCAGCTATTGACCAATCACATACACGGCAAATGCGCCACATATGTATGTCATATACACGGCAAATGCGCCACATATTATGTATGAATTATGTTTCTGTACGACAATCCAGTAGTGCAACTGTATACAAAATATTTTTTCCGCATTAATGTTAAGCGACTGCCTACTTATAAAATAGACTGTAAATAAATATAATCAACTTATTTTAAAAAAATGTTTTCACTTACAGATAATCTTCGTAGGACATGCAAAATGACACTACATCGTCTAATTTTATATTAACAAATACATACGAGTATACATAAGTATTAATTAAATTTTAAGACACTAGTTTCGATTGTTAAACTTATGTGCCTCTAACAATGCACAATCACATAGCAAGCGTACATTAGTCCTTGCACATACAAAATATCTATGTGGAATCGGCTATCGTGGACGGGTTGCCTTAGATACATTGGTATGCGAAATCCGCGCGTATTATATGAAGTGGCGCTACTGTAATTTACTACCGGAGTTACAATGTCGCGTAGTAATCAAACGTGCTAACACATTTTCATTCCGTACGCGTCACAATGCAAGCGGTCTTGTATAATACGAGTATAACGCATAAACATTCCACAAATCGGGTATATTCATGTTCACAATTACATTCTTGTGTGGTGTTCGTGTGTGGAACTGTTGCATTACCTATATTGTGAATTTAGGACTTTAACGTCGATTTCTTCATCCGGACCACATACGCAGCTTTCTTATCCTCAAGCCAAAGTATACAATTCATTATTTGAAACGAATCATGTGTACCATTCGATCCCAATTTACTTTCAGTGCCTTTAACCTTAGCGATACATCGAGTTAATGGCTATCCAGAAATTTATATAAACCCTCGGAGTAGGTATAGAGATAAACGACGAAGACAGTAATGACGCAAGTACATATTTAAAGAAACTATAATAGCATAAATAACGCATGAATTCATTAACTATTCAATACAATCACAGTTTGGTAAAAATTAAAAGCACGTAATTATCGATAATGGTTGTTGGTAAATAGCAAGGAACTAGTTCTGCAATATTCACTTTTCGAAAGCTCTAATTGTATCAAGTTCTCCATTTATCAGTCCAAGAAACAAACGCTACGTGACTCATGTCTGCTCTATATCACAAATCGACTTTGGCCGTGAAGATGTGACTGCCTGCATTAATCATAATAATGGTGATAGATGTGTCAGGAGTGTCAAGAATCGGATTCTGCAAATGCTGTAGCCAATTACTCTTCTGTTATATTCGCATTTTTTGTAAATAGAGTGTATAAAGAACATCGTTCCACTTTTTGGTGTGAACCATACAAAAACAAATTTGTTGGTAAATGGAACTTCTGCGAGCTTTCGTTTGACCAGCTGTGGTTTATTTGTAATCAGTTTTAGATACATCATTTAATGTGGATCGATCCTACATCTGTGAACATAATGAAACGAAAATCTTTCTATTATGTGATTGAATGTTTCTGGTGCGAGTGACACGTGATTCAATCAAATATAGAATATAGTCGATGAATAGTCAACACAACCTTAACCTGAGATGGAACACGCTTGCCTAGAAGCATTGTTCAAGTTGTCGCCTTGAACATCAAGTTTTAATCAGGAAGCCGAATGCTGGCGCCGGAAGACAATCGGAATGCACTCTTCGGCTGTTTGCATTGAACAGGTTCTTGCACTTGCTTGTTTTTTTTCGCGTAAAGTAAGTTGTAAACCTTTGCATATTATATTTTTTGTGGCGAAAAGGGGCTTAAATGCCGCCAATATGGGAAAACAATATAAACTCTTGATCTGTTTTATATATTTGCTATGTAAATGTGGCTACATTATATGATTAATACATTCAAGGTACATTAAGACAGTGATAGCCCATTGCTTTGAAAGTCAGTCTTCCAGTACGAGGTATCCAGGTTCAAATCCTTGCACGCACCTCAGACTTGTTATATCTTAACCCTTTATAAGGCAGAAGGATTCAGAGGATTAAAATAAATTGCGCATATATTTTTGGCATGTTTTTATTTATATGACAAAAATAAACTTAAAAGAAAAACACTAATTATATTAGAAATTTTGGAAAAATAGGTGGTAATAATATTCCCACTGCCCATCAACAGACCCACATGCAAACTAAATTTGTGGCATTATTTCCTATGAAATTGAGCAAAACAAGGCGTAATGCAAAGAGGGACATTGCACTTACTGCATTTTATTTTGCTACGCTTATCTTTGACCTTTGTGCTGCACAATTTACAGCGTCGGTAAGTCTCCAACTCTGCCGGCATATGGTCACCTACGTTTACAAACCGCAGTTCTTCAGGTACAGCATTTATACTTTTTTGATATACCTCTGGGCATGCTATGCGTGATTTCTTGCAGATGTATGTAGGTAAACTTGATCTTCTTTTTCTGCTGCTATAGCCACCAATCAAACCTCTGGCAACAGCCACCCGAAATTCTAAGTTGGTAAGCTTTTCTACTCTCGATGTTAGGGAATATAAAATGAAAGAGTTTGTCAAACTTGCGTCCACCAAGAAGTAGAATATCCGCAACCACCAGCGTTTACTTCTCCTTCCGACGGCATACGTCCCCTTCACTTGGTCGAAACGGTCGACACCGCCCATTCTTTTGGTGTATTCTTTCACAACCCTAGGACAATGTACAGCCTCTCTGGTGCCATTTTTTTGCGTTCTTTGTACAGAAGTTACTTCTACTTTAGGATGAAATGCAGTTGTCAACAATAAAACCTCTTTAGTATCTTGCCACACAGTAAATGCTACATCTTGTTTAGTTCTCCACTTGAACTCACCTTTTTTCAACTTTAGGCTTTTGTTTCTGCCGTTTTTTTGTGTGTTATTTTTTATTATGTTAGGTAAGATTGCTCTATTTCTTCTCACTGTTCCAGTGGCATAAATATTTTTTTCATACAAGTGCTGCATGAGAGAAAAGTCGCAAAAAAAGTTATCGAATGTTACATGAGTCTTGAAATCTTCTTGTGCTAATTTACTTGACAATTTCTTTACGACATTAGCCCCTAGACCCTCTTCTGTTCCTTGTCCTGTTTTGCCTGTATAAATTTCATAGTTATATAAGTACCCTGTGCTACTATCACAACAGCACCACACTTTATAACCCCTTTTTATTGGTTTTAGCGGCATGTACTGCTTCAAACTGGACCTTCCTTTGAATAGTATCATGCTCTCATCGATACTTTGGGAAGAGGAATTAGAGGCATTGGTTTGAAATAATTGACTAAGTAAGGATATAAGAGGACGAATTTTATATAATTTATCAAAATTTACATCTTCTCTACTTGGTTGTTGACTATTATCGTTCAAATGCAAAGACTCTAAAATCTTTTTGAATCGTTTTACTGGCATAACTTCAGCTATTTCATTCACACGAAATCCAGGATCCGATGACCAATATAAATCGATATGTGGAAGAATATGATAACCCATTATAATAAGAATGCCCAAAAAAGCACTAATTTCTTGTTTGTCAACAGGCTGCCAATTTTTTATATTTTGCTGCTCCGCATACAAGTTTGTCTGAGTAACAATCAAATCGAAGACTTCATCACTAAAAAACTTTTTGAAATGCGCTACTGGACGTGCTCTCCTATTCAATAAATATCGAGGTTTTATTGTCACCTTATCAAATTCATCGCGATCTGGCCTAGATGTCCAGAAATCCTTCCCCCATGACTCATCTTCACATTCAGATTCATCAGTCAATTCTTGTTCTAAGGGTGATGATGATTGTACTATCAAAGGCTCTTCTGGCTGCAAGTTATCTAATGGTGAACATAGTGCTATTGTAGTAGATGTACCTGACTTTGAACTATTATTAGGCGTAGAATTCAAATGAGCAGGAGAATTTTGTAAAAGGTTACTTGAATCATCATCTGATTCAAGTAACCGTTGTATTGTATTCACGTTGAACTCTTCTGCCTCATCAGACTCAAATCCGTCTTCTGAGCCATCATCCGGAATGTCGAAAATCTGTTCCAAGGTCTTTTCAATATCATTTTCATTCAAAAAGCGCGGCATTTTTCATTATAATCTGAGAAAAGAAGGAACTAGTTCAACGAGTGTACATAACACGCCACGGGCAGCGGGAATATTTTTCCCACCAAGTAAAAAGTCCTCTCACATCTAAATACGATAGTAACTTCTAAGATATAGCAAACAACTTGAAGAATAAACATAAATACATAATAATAAAACAGACACTTACCTATTTTCAAATAAAAAACATGAATATTCACGGAGTAACAAATTTTCTTTCAAAATTGGCGCAATTTTTTGACAGCTAGTGGCGCCAAGAAAAAATATGTCACACAAACGTCACTTTTATTTCCTAATAATAAAAAGACATACCTCCTTAGTTGCCAGTGCAACAAATTAGGATTTTTTTGGTAACTTACATAGACAGATAAGCAAAATTTTTGTTGGTGGTAAATATATCGCCTCTGCCTTAAAAAGGGTTAAATGTATCAAAATATGTCACCAACGAAATTCTTCTATTATTTCTTTCAAAGCTTTGCTATGTTTCTAAACAAGGTAAAGTGGTATTTTCTTCAGAGTTCTCCAGGAGAACCAGCTCTATTCTAATACGTGTAGAGCTGGTACTATATGACAAAATTGTCTGCCAAAAAGCAAGAATGCTCGTATTGTTCTGTTTCTTATTCAAGGATCTGGTTGTCAGATACAAACTAAGGCATAAGCTGTGCTTACTAGGAAATTATGACTAGCAGTGCTAAGCGATATCATGGTTATCGACTCGAATGAATATTAAAGTTCCAGCTTTTGTCAGGAAATAAAAATTAAATAAATTGTATTATTGGAAATAAAAAAGGGACCAGGAACCCTAATGGGTGTACTGGTACTAAGTGTCTAAAAAAAATTGTAAAAGAATTAGATTTATTGACATTTTCCTGATCACACCATATTACAATCGCCGCTATTTTGGACGTAGCGTTTTGGAATGTTTCACAACATCCGACGCTATGAGGCGGGGATAAAACCAATAGCGGCTCTCAATAATTGCTAATAATTATATTTTTAGCCACCACCCTCGTGTCATAAGATCAGTTGATAAACTTCTGACAATGTGCCCGAAATAAATTGTGTATAATGTCTAATTTGGGATCGCGGCTCATTATCTAATTGTCTTGTTCACACTAAAGTTCACGGTCAAGTGCGTCGTTCTATATTTTATAATTGTATTTTTAAATCAATAAATACAAGATGTCAGCCTTTGAGTTATAATAACATCATACGTTTTTCGATAAACCCAGTAATATAAATGGAATATTATCTTAAGAAATGATAGATAGATAGAGATAAACCGAAACTTCTAAAACCCTAATTAGCATTGCCTGTGTTTTAAACGTATATTACATTTTCTCACAAACAAATCGCTTACTGCGGAGTGTTTATATTACAAAATGTAAAGTAGCTCATTACGTGAGTATATCTGAAAGCTATACTATTTTAAAACACAAATTTCTCAGAATACCCTCCATACATACTCGTAGATGGCATGCAGCGCGACGTCTCTATACATAGCTGTGTTCAAAGGCATTATACTGCAGCTAAGTTTCCCTGTCACGTCTCGTCTCACTGGGCCGTCTAGACAACGAAGACAAGACAACTTTTTTCTCTTCTCGGTAATACAATTTTTTGGCACGATCGTTAAGACGTTTTGGCAAACGTTCCCGCCTTTAATCCGATCCGGAAAATGAATGAAAGTTGTCGGGAAAGTGACTCACTCAGGCCCGACAGCCCGCTTGAAATGTCCTTCATGTCTCATAGAAACTGTCTAGATTGCGTCGTCCTAGCTAACAATCAAGGTTAAATGTATAATAGGTGTGAAAAGGGGGAATTTTATTACCATTACGTAAAGTACAGTCAGTTCCAAGGTGAAATTCACAACGATATTAATCAGATACCGTTTGTATATTATAATGCGAAGTTAAACAAATGAAATGAGGTAATAATGTCATGTTTTGAAATACCTATTTTACATTGTTTTGTGTGTAGACAAGAATAACGCAAGTGAAATAACTAACGCCGTATTGTTGTTCATGTCAACATTTGCTCTTACATACATATATTATACACAGCCTTAATTTGCCATCGCAGTGCTGACTCTCGTGACGATCTTATTATGAAGATTTTGGTCGATTCTTTTCGAAATAAGTAAGAGCTCGAAGTTAATTTTATTATGAATCAGTACTACTAATCGATGTAATTTGTAGTACCTACTTCCGTTTATAAGTACACCTTTGTTCCAAACTTTATTGGGTTCTATTAGTTAGTAGATATTTATACGTTCTATTGGTTAATAGAAAGGCAGCTACACCCGAGGTTATCGAAAACCAGTGATTTCACTTGTATATAATGTGATTTTGTATTTTATACAATATAAAATATTTTTATTATACGATGAATATTTGCTAATTAGGTACTGAATTGAATCTGTATAAATATCTATACATAAAATTATATCATTAGTTTGGTCAGATATCTCGTTACTACAAAAGTTTTTAATCGATAAAACTTCATTCGTTTTTACTCTGTTACGTTACTAGTATGCAACGAGTTATTTTTTTATTTATTACCTACATTAGTATATGCTAATTCGGCTAATGTTATATCATTTAATGTCAGACCAATCATTGATGATTATTCTATCAAGATAAAAGTACATAATAAGGCTATCTCATGATAAACTCCAGTACAGTAAAAGGCCTAAGCGATTGGCAAATCTTATGCAGTTTGTTTTCAACAATAATCACTCATATTGTAATACATCATGATAAGATTACAAAACGTATGATTTCATATACGTAGATTATTTATTGTTCTAAGAATCAGCATAATTTATGAGTTTCTTATATGAAAAATACATAGATAGACAGTATAGTAAAGTCAAATATAAAATGCGGCATACACGCTGGTGAAACAAGCCCTTGCACTATCATGTCCTTGGTTGAAATGCAGACATGCGCTAAGCCGTTACGGCTTTCAACTTGGTTTTCAGTTGTTGCAACGTTACGTACGGAAATCGAACTCACGATCTCCAATGTATCAATCAAGTTACAAACCACTATACCACAGGCCAGTAAACCTAGAGGATATTATGAGGCACCTTAAAAAATTTGCTAAAACGCTCTCCGCGAAAGCCATAGCGGCTTGCATTGGCTATTGCTCTGATATTACAGTTAGGCGAGGCGTCGCATAGATGTGGTGACCACTCACCATCATGTGGTCTATGTAAGCATTAAACAAGATGTCCTAAGGTCTATGTTGCAATCTGTTTTTATCACAATATGAGCTTCAATATAGTAAAATATTACATCTGGGGACCAAGAGTGCCTCGTGTCTCGGCTTCACATCGTACTACAGCTTCAGACGAATAACTTTATCCTAGAAATCGCTTCTACACTATTTATAAGTTTGTTCAGCATTTCTAATATGTTCGTGATTATAATAGCCATAACCGCCATATTCCTTAAAATCTTACGTAACCTGGTCAAAGAATTGATATCTAAATTTTATTCTTTACACGTGTTTAAAATAAGCCCTCTTATTATTATTTTCAAATATACACTGTCAAACTATTTTTCTCCTTCCCATTTATGTTATTGTATTCCATCACATTTAAATCGCAACACAACACATTTTTCAAGAGCTAAAAGTAACTATGTAATGTTTAAAAAGCTTAGGAAACTAAACATTCGTAGCAAAACTTAAATGGCGTGTTAAATTGGCTAAGCGTTTTTCTAAAACTCAAGCCTTCCATTGATATTTTAATTTATTGATAAATATTTACTTATCTATAGTAATAAATAAAATTGGAGTGTCTGTTGGTAATATTAAAATAACCGCTTTTTACTAAATGCATATATGTATGTATATGTAAGCACGGTACACCAAGATATCATTTTTTACCTAACATTTGTCTGTCTGTTTGTTTGTTCTGGCTCAACTCTGGAACGGCTGGACCGATTATGACGAGACTTTCACTGGCAGATAGATGATGTTTTTTTTCACAATAACTTTTTTGTTAAACTCAAACAAGGATGAAGCCGCGGGCATCGCTAATATTCAATAAATCCATTACATTGTATTAAAATTACAATTTTTTCTAACGACATTGTTAACGAAATATGTAATCTAGTATTATACAGTACGATGTAACTACAGATTGTCTGTTATGTTGCCATGATCGAATAGGACATCGCAAGTTATATAGTATATCAGCGAGAGAAATGCTTTATTCATTAATTCCCAAAATTACTTCTTAATATTAACACATATTTATTTGTTATGCAAGGGCAACATTGAAAAATCGTACCTTCTACATATTTGGCGGTGTAAAATTTGAACTTTAGTTTTCATCTTTTATCAGCTTATATCTTATCAAACTTTCTTATTTAAGAGACAAAGTCTTTGCCCGATAAAATATGTAAGGTATTGTATCATACTACGAAAATAGATCACTCGACATTTGTCGTTTGCATCGGTATCGCGAGGATTGGTGCTCGTCATTCTCACGTGGCATTGTTTTTATTATCCCGCAGCACCACCGGCTCTATCACGTCGATAACGATACGTCAGATACGCGTATCAATAAACCGTCCTCACGACGCGCTGCAGTGTGACGGTATGACTAACTCCCGCTCTACGCTCTATGCGGCTATGCGCGCCACTCACTCGCTACCCGCATATACTTAGTACGTGCATTTTAATTAATGTGTCGCCAGTTCAGAAATGTTAAGATCCAATTATTTCCATAGACATACCCGCTACTTGATTGTTTATGCGCTTTCAACTATAGTATTGGTAGCTACCAAGCCGTTGCAGCCCCTTAAAGCCGCAAACGCATCTCACAAAATGTTGATGCAATTTCGAAGACTAATTGCATTAGAGTGCATAATAGAAATTATACTGCCAGGTAAAACTGGTTAGAAATATGTTGAAATAGATTGGATTATATATTTATCGGTTTACCTTTGGTTTGTTATGATGCTTTCGACTGGCGCCTTAATACGATAATGATAGGTGTGAAAAGGGACTCACCGGCGGGGCGCGTGGTGCGCCGGGCGGGCTCGTCCTCCCTCAGGTCGGGGGCATGGCGGCGCGCCGCGGCGGGCGCGCTCGGGGCCAGCAGCAGCGCCAGCAGCGCCAGCGCGGGCAGCATTGCGCCGCCCGCACTTACCACTTTCCGCACCGGGTTTTCACCGTACCCGGCCACGAGCTCACTATTTTCGCCGCGCGCGCTCGGTTCGTCCGAATATCGGATCGAGCGTTCGATTCGAGCGGAGGCTCGCGAGTGCAGAGTGCGCCGCGAGAGTCGTACGCGTCTTAATAGTGCGACGGCGGAGCCGGACTGAGACGAGCGTCGAGCGATTTCCCGGCTGTCGCGGGCGAGGGGGCCGGCGCGCCCCTCGCGGAAAACGCGGCCCACGGCGCGGTGCGGGCGGGGAAAATTGCAGCGCCGCCATCCAAAGCCGCCCGCCCCCGCCACCATGCACTCGTCACTCGCGACGCTACAGCCGCTTTTTGCATTTGTTGCACACTCACACGTGTTGCAACGAGCTGTAGTAAAATATATAGCACTTTAAAATGTTTTTAATCATCATATGGCTTCGATTGGGGACATGATAATTGATAATACATTTTAATCGTATATATTATGTATATTGGATGCTTAAGGTATTAATCGAATTTCTTTGCTCGTTATTACTTACACTACATTGCACATTGAAAAAGATTTTTTATGTAATAACTTTTGCGTGTAGAGCAGGAGAAACCAAACTTGTTTATAATAATAAATAAATTAATTTTTTTTTTTTCACCCTTTAATGATCCACTACTGGACCGGGGGTCCCCTCTCATAGTGAGAGGGATTAGGCAAATAGTTTACCACGCTGGCCAAATGGGGATTGGAAGAGTTCACACACCTCAGAAAATATTGTATAAACTTATAACATCCCTTAGGTGTGCAGGTTTCCTCACGATGTTTTCCTTCACTGTTTTAGCAAGTAATATTTAAATTTTAGTTACAAAACGCACGTGGTAAATCAGAAGCACGTGGCGTGCCAGGATCAATCTCAGATCCCCCGGAGTGAGAGGCTGAGTTTCTAACCACTAGGCTTTCACGGCTCTATATAAATTCTTAAAATTTCATAATATGTACCTCTTATACACATAGCTGTAGTCTAACAATAGTCTAGTTGTGGTAGATCATAAAGTTTTTAAATTGTACATGCAAATTTGCCAATATAGCTTAGCGTGAATCGAATTTTCCTAATATACCTAATACAATATTTCGAACCAAATACAATTATCGTATACAAGAATCAAACTGTGATCGTCAAAAATGACCTATCATGCCCTTATGTTAAACTGTTTCGTATGACTCCGAACTGTTATGAGCACCCTACCCGTGCTACACGATTGCTAACACCTATTTGTACATACTGGTTGTCACTTATTAGCGATAAGAGATAGATATACATACCTAGATGGATAGATAGTGTGATGGGTAGAGAGATAGATATAAGAGACATCTTTTTTAAGTTCACCTTAATTGACAGCCGCTGGGGCAGACGCGTACTAGAGTGGAGACCACGTACAAGCAAACGCAGTGCGGGCGCCCTCGAGCCCAGTGGTCCGACGACCTTAAGAAAGTGGCTGGAAGTGGTTGGATGCGGAAGGCTGAGGACCGTGTGTGGTGGCGTGCCTTGGGTGTGGCCTATCTCAAGCAGTGGAGGGACACGGGCTTATGATGACGATGAGATGTGCTACTAAATATGTGAGGCAACACGGGCTACGAGGATGTGAACCGGCGTGGACATGAACTGTGCGAGGATGTGGTAAGAACTCAAGCAGATGAGCTGGTTGCTTCTGTGTACAAAAATCACGCTTTAATATTACTAGTGGTCGCCCGGTGGTCGAAATTCGACCATAATACATTTGTGTATGTGATCAGTATTTCATGTGTTATTTTTTATGTTAAATGGGGCAAATAAAACTTTTCTGTTTGACATTCACTGTATGAAA
>DWQT01002958.1:0-13214 GCA_018244895.1 Myscelus amystis hages | reverse complement strand
ATTCTATACTAAATTAACAATATTAAATTCACATGTAAATATAATTACATTATTAATATTTTCTTATTACATCAATGTCAAAAATTAATATAATTACATTATTATAAATGTATTTATTATTTGTTATATTAACTTCAAACTTATGGAGTTTTTTGTCTAATACACCTAGACATAACAAAGAAATGAACTCATGACTTGGTTAGTCAGTGTTTTACTCAATACGTAAGCCAAAAATGCGAAATGTCTTTATTGTGAAACCATATAAATACGGAATCCTTCACTCGGCTTTAAGATACATTCAGCGCCATCTATTGTCGATCAGGGAAGGCTCAATACAAACTTTGTACTGATAACTACAATTGTAGCGTTTCCTACAAACAACGAGTGTTTGATTGCGTTCTAACTTCCAACTTCGTTCTCGGGGCGTTTATTTCGTGCAGATAGTCTGAAGTTACTCGTTTATCGTTTGTTTGCACTTGTTAATGTGGCCAGAATTGTATTTAAGATACGAAATGCTAGAAGCAAACATCCATTTATAGAAAGGATAAAGGTGATTGGCTGGAATAGCAGAAATTGAGGAAATGAAATAGGGGTTGACTGACATTTTATCAGTTTGGAAGTTATACAAGTCAAAAGTTAAGTTAGTACAAAAAGGTATTGATTGGTTTTCGGAATTTTTTCTCTATGCCAAATTTTGTGCGCACGATGCTACAAACAAATAAGCGAGATACCGCTATGCGTAAGAACGAGACGTGTAGAATAGACGACAGTTAATTTAGTCGAAAATATTTCTTAGTTTGTTGTGTAGAATTGGATCTTAGTATTCAACAATTTCCCCGGGGATACGATAAAAATATTACATTACAATTTTAAACCGGCTAATATTAAATTGTTAATAGTTGTAATGCAAGATGTGAAGACATTAATTTACGCGAATGTAGAACTTTGTGTTGACGGGGTTGGTTTAACTGAACTAGTTTAACTGCGCAAGGTTAAACTTTACCATCAGTTGTGCTAGCGGGGAAGCCGCGCTTTGCGACATTACTAGTAATACTAACAATAGGACGCAAGTGTTAAATTTAAATTATAATACTCAATTAGAAACAAACCATTGGATAAGTAGTTACAAATCTTTTAATAGAACAATGTATTTTTCTCATAGTAACTGTTCTTTATCCAGCTCTGGTGGGTAGTTGAGAAATAAATCCGCTGGCGTTGACATTAACAATTTGAACAAAAGTTTCGAATTGCAACCATTTAACACGTCTACAGACGGCGCGTACTTTTTCGTAGACTGTACAATACTGTACTGTAGACTGTACTGTACAATCCCAGTGGAAAATGTCTACCAGACCAATTTTCAGTTTAAATGGAATTTTCCAGATGCAAATCTTGTTTGGTCTTGACGTTGCGGTCCCCGTTTTTATGAATCACAACGAAATTTGTCACAAATAGTAATGGATCTTGCTAAAGCTTTCAAACGGAACAAATTGGACTGGCCCGATCTTGTTTCGCCTTTTGTAACGGTCATTTTCGGTGGAGCTCGGGAAAATTTCGCATTGAATAGCAATTAGTTTTCGGGCCGGTGAAAACTTACTTTTCCTTCGTAAATAAATCGGTTTTTGACTGCGTATCGAGTAAATTTAGGTTAAATCAAACTTGTACTCCATTAAGTGTTGCCGGTGTAACTCTGTTTTCTCTTACCAACGTAATTAGTTAAACAGATATTCACATAAAATAACTCTGAAACAAAACAAAAGGGAAGTGGTATAAACATTTAGGGGTCCTTTATAAAGCTTTTGTCCGAACATTAACGAATCACAAGAAGCTACTAAGGACTAAGTGATTGTAACTTTTGTATTGGTTATTTAAATTACGACTATAGTATTACATCAATTATTTAGTATCGTATATCTTAAAATTGAATTGTATCTAGTATCCAGCATCCTTAAATGAGGATGATAAATAATTTGATGTCCACTGTCCGGTAATTGGTATTCGGTACCCGATGTCTGGTATTTGGTACCCGGTGTCTGATATCTGGTATTTGGTACCCCATGTCTGGTATGTGGTATTTGGTACCCGATGTCTGGTATCTGGTATTTGGTACCCGATGTCTGGTATCTGGTATTTGGTACCCCATGTCTGGTATCTGATATTTGGTACCGCATGTTTGGTATCTGGTGCTTGGTACCCGCTGTCTGGTATCCGCTATATTACGTGCTATGGGTTGCAGCAATATAATTTTACCATTCTCCTCTTAAGGAGATATACCTCCTTTCATTACACATGCAAGTTGATAGCAAAGGCTTCTGTTCCATCAATATCCGGCCGATTACATCAGGGCCGGTAAGAGCTCTATCTTGGTACCAATACGTTCTGTACTCTTTATATCCCATGTAAGAGAACTGATGTGATTTTATAATGAATATGATGTTATAATAATATTTTTTCTTAAACAAGTAAATGCCGTTGCTAGAAAATATTTCAACGCTCATCGCTTTCTGATAGACAACAACGTAATTGTGTAAAGTTGTAACAACGAAACCCTTTTAAAGCTTGAGAGAACTACATTCTGTTCAGAAACTGTGTATATGTATATCAAAGTGTTTAATTCAGGCTGTGATGTAGGCGATAGTTACATATACACATTATTAGTGTATTGTATGTAGGCAAAATTAGTTTCTGGATTGTATGTGTATATGGTATATAATAATTGGGACAATTTTACGCCTGTCTGGTCTCAAGTCTTCACGTAAGGTTTTAATTATTGTGTCTGTCGTACTTATGACCTGTGTTGAACTTCACCTTATCAAAAATCTTAAAAATTTACGAATTACATTTTAGTGATATATGTACATATGTAGGTTGTAAAAACTGCTTTATTGTATGTATGTACGTGGGAGTGTGCATCACGCTACAATTATTGTCATGTCCTATAGTAAACACTGTGAATCTAGTAGAAAAAAGCAAATATCAAGGGTTCGGTGGTCAAAAATGCAACGAAACGCTTCTCCTGCTCTCAGTAAAATTTCAAAAATTGGTGCCGTGTCGTAATTTACTTAATGCCTGGGTTCTTTCTGTTGCTTCATTTTTAAATTCGAAGTTGTAACAAATCTTTATTGACCTAAGTATCTCCTGTCGTCTGACGTTCTGAAAGGGAGTTGTCAAAGTCGTTTTGACAGCTGTCAATAAAGACGCCATAGACAATTATCATGCTTTTAATTAATAGTCGCATTGATATCTGGCAAAAAACTAACAGAATTCCTTCCTACAATGCTGCTTATATTTTCTTTTAATATTGACCATCTTGCAGAACGTACTCGTACTACAGATAGAACTTGTACTTTTCACAGTACTCTTTTCCCGGTTGTCTTTTCTTTGAATTAATAAAAAATGTAATTACCTCTTAAAGCGTCGTTAGGTAGTTTGTAGAAGATAAAGTTTAAAACTTTCAAAATTGTTCCTCTCAACTATAAAGTCATTTGCTTTAAAGTCAAAGTGAAAGTTGTAAAAGATAAACAAGTGGGGCAAAGATTGAGCGGTGTTATCTTGCCAGCTAGTAAAATTAGAGTTCATTAAAATTTTACGAATATGCCCCAAGATTACCGTCATAAAGCCACTTTACGGCTAAAATTATCCTACGGGTTACCTTCAACGTTAATTGAGGGCAAGTGTCACCCGGCGTCCCTTAGTCCCGATTTTCTCACTACAAAGGTGCTTAACTTAAAATTATTTTTCGGATATACATTTTTAATGAATCCCAAGGAAATTCAATATTGTAGTGCTATGAAAATGCAAATGAAAGACTTTTTTTTTAATATTGCTCACTCAATATCGTATAAGTACTCTACATATAAAGACGTTTCCACACACGGTTATCTGGTTCAAAATAGGCCATTGAATGATTGTGTTATGGTAATTGAATAGCTGATTTCCTTAATACTTGCATTAAGATGTGATAATTGTAGCGTATAATTGATCGTTAGGGTTGCCACCACCTAGTTAATATAAGTATTAAAATTTATTTATTTTAGTAAAAAAATATTTTTGGATGTGAAGGAATCATGTTACGAGTAGGTTTGAGGAAAGATGGCACTTAAATCTTTGCTAACCCTGTTACGGACTTGGCTCGGTGTGCATATAAACCTTTCCAATTGACCGATAAAAGGGTGAAAAATAATATAAGGAATTAATACGTTTTATAACACATATTCTCTATTTTTATGCCGTCATATTTAAGAAATAAAATGCTCTCAGCCAGTACCCTAAAGCAGCGATCTTCATTCGTCGCTTTTAATATTTGCTGACACTTTTATGAAGAGCATTATTGCAACTTTTACTACTTTTATATGATATAACATAATATTATCATCGAGGGCATCTAATAAAAATACCAGATAACCTATAAAATACCAGATATGTCCAACAATAATCACAAAAAATATAAAATGAGAGAAATACAGTGACAATATAAATATTATTATCTATTTTATTCCATTCAATAATTCACTATTTATGCTTTTTAACACGTAATGGGTTCGTTTATATATGTATATATAAGAATCGTTCGTTTATATAACAACCCATGGTCTATGAAGAATAGGTTTTTTTCTAATTTTAATTAAAATATCACATATTTCGAATTCGTATAAATAAATATTCGTTGTGTCATACTTAATACTTAGGTACGGTTTGAAATTTTATAATGTTTTAAGAACAGAATACAGATCGCCTTACAATGTA
The DNA here is from genome assembly GCA_018244895.1 of Myscelus amystis hages. Lineage (NCBI taxonomy): Eukaryota > Metazoa > Arthropoda > Insecta > Lepidoptera > Hesperiidae > Myscelus > Myscelus amystis. The sequence continues at coordinate 8,468 of DWQT01002958.1, read as the reverse complement.
CATTGTTTTATGGAAAATTGAGATTGGGTTAAAAAATAGCTTGTCTCGTTTATTTTTCAAATGTTGGCAGCGCAGGGTCTGTTCGGAAATGTCGGAATGATATGAGATTTGGCTCGAAATCAGCTCTTGTCAGTAAAATTTAGAATGCTCGGATAGAAGTTCTTGAAATGCACATGATGGCGGCTGAAATTGATTGGATGTATTTGGCAGAGTTGCTTATTGAGCTTTAGAACTCACTCGGTGTGAAGAAAAGTTTGAATGCTGTCAATTTACACATATCTTCGTATATCGCTGAAGAATAACATCGTGAGGAAACCTGAACACATTAAATTATGCTATGACAATTATTTGGCGGCGCTGCCGCCTGGGAGAACGTAGACTCGACAGATGCACTTTGCCCCAAGTGCAGCCACGGCAGAGCTTTCTTTATGCAGCTGCAAACCCGTTCAGCCGACGAACCTATGACGACTTTCTACCGCTGCTGCAACCATAAATGTGCCCATAATTGGATTCTCATCCAGGACAAACATTTCTGATGAGCGCATATGTTTGTTGATATCTATATAAACATTAAAAAGCGTGTATACGTGTATGTTTATCAGTTGACTAGTTGCCATAATTAATAATTATGTCATATTTAATTGGCTAATTTAGGATGGCCATGTGTGAAATTGCCCTAATTTATTATTATCAATATTAACCAGACAGGTATGTTCACTTGACAGCCAATAAACTACATATACAAATGATGTACGTTTTAAAAATCCTATTCGATTGCAAACTTCTGAATAGGATCATCCGGTGAGATAATACTTTATGTATTTCATGACTCGATAGCACTACGGCAGATCTGTGAATATGTTCGCGGGAACCACGCTATTTATATTGAATAGGCTAGAAATATTGAAGAACGATTTTCGAAGAGGCTTTCTATATTGGTTTGCTGGCGTATTGGACTCGATTTAAACCGAATTTCATATTAACCTAAAGTGGTGTTTAAAAGCTATCGCCACTGCGTTCAATTTAAAAGAAATGTAAAATTGATCAAACTCTTTTGTAACCTATAGCTTCTAAAATCTATAATTACTCTCAGACTGATATTTCTTATGCTCAATACAGTCTCAGTATATGTCATTCTATTAATGATATTAAAGCATTTTCACGGTTTTTACTTACCCATAATAAATCTCTGTAAATATTAGTGAGCAATAAATTTTATCCGCAATAACGGAAAGCCACAAAGACCGTAAAAACCTTTCAACAAATATTACTGTAAGGGCTGTTACACATGCGGATTTTTTGCAGTCGCCCAGTTGGCGTTGCGACCGCAGTGTAAGCGAGTTCTTATCCTGAATTAGCCGAGTATTTTTGCATACACAGCGTATCATTATTAATATATATTATATGCTAATTTATGCGCATCATTATTGTTCCGTATCATTATTGAGATCATTATACCGTGACGTTATATTATATTAGCTGTCCCCGCAATCGTTGCTTTGCCATATAAATGATTTTGCCATTGTCGCAATATTTTATATTGCTGCTCCTATTCATCTTAGCGTGATGTTATATAGCCTTGCTCGATAAATGAGCTATCCAATACTGAAAGAATTTTTCAAATCGGACCAATATTTCCTGAGATTAGCGCGTTCAAATAATCCAACAAACTATTATTAGTAGAGATTATGTATCGGTATATATTTTGTATTATTATATTTATTGCGTTCTGTATTGTATTGTATTTTGTATTTTATTGTATGTATCTTCTATATACATTTTGCATTATTATATTAATAGTTGTAATGCAGATTATATGGAATACGAGTTAGTACTGAACCCGTTTTAAAACCGCAATTGGAAATCTGTCTTTGTTTAAAAATTATTAATTCACAGTAACGATTTCTTACCGTGCCGTCGGAATCGAACCCGCTAATTACTCTATCCTGTGTGTTTCGCTTGCTTCTTTTATTATTTATATATAAAAACCTCACATAAATTTTAAATCATACCGTTCGCGTTTTAATGTAAACAAGTTTGAAAAAAGGTCCGTATTTATGTTTCACAGCGCACCGCGAGTATGCAGTTTTATATTCATACGAGTTTTGTAGAGATTGAACTTTGCTTTATTTTGTGGAACTCTACCAAGTAGCTATGAAGTGGAAATACACAGCTTCCCCTGAATCTACAAGCAAATATTTCATAATAGGAATCTTATATCGCGTTGTTTCTTTAAATGCGAATAATTTAGGAACATTTTTATTTTAACGCGTGTCTAAAAACCGCATTTTCAAGATGGATCTCTTAGAAAAATATCTATTCGAATTTCGTAACTGTTTTTATATCTCTCCTCCTAGGAAATACAGAAGAAGCAGAACTAAAATTATAACTATGATACATTAATAAAGATATATTATCTCTTTTCGATCGACAAATCCGTCACTGTTCTATTTACTGGTCTATTAATGTTAATTTTACCGTGACGGACATTTCAAAGCATAATAACATTTTACACATTTGCAATACAATTAAATAAAACCCTATAAATACATTTTTTTATATGGTAACAGTATCAAAAAGTTTGACTAACACTGCCATTACACAGACCAGTCAGTGGAGTACAAATTACGTCTATAATACAGAACTGTCTCGCATTTGAATTGAGGACGGAGTTTCTGTGTAAAATATCACCGAATGTCTCTCTGTATCTTCGCTTGAATGTACCAACTTGTTATCATGGGGACAGGATATGTAAGTTGTTACTAAACTTGGTGTTGCTGATATGTACAGAGGAATGTTTCGCAATCCAGTACTGTTATTATGGCAATGTGAGTGCTTATATAATAGACTAGTTTTTGCCCGCGGCTTCGCGCGCGTTGAAATCGAAGTAAAATAATTCTCCTTTACTTGCACCGTGAAAATTTCCTACTATCTAAATTCATATATCGTCGATTAAATGGAAAAATGACATATTTGAAATTTTTTTGGAAAATTAGATTATTACATAAAACGAGTAATCTATCAACATTCTTATGTTTTATGTCATAATCTCACTTTCCAAAAAAATTTGAAATATGTCATTTTTCCATTTAACCTACGATTATGTACATTCTTAATTATTGCCATTAAGAAATTCTGAATTGCAACGCTTGTGAAGTCGCGGACAAAAGCGTCTTATGCTTGTAAACCTTCCTCTTGAATCACTCTATCTATTAAACAAAACCGCATCAAAATCCGTTGCGTAATGTTAAAGATCTACGCATACGTAGGAACAGGAAGCGAATTAAACGCGCGCGAAGCCGCGGGCAAAAGCTAGTAATCAAATAATGTTAGCAGTTCCAATAAGGTATTACAGTCATCAAGCTGTAGACTGCGTTTAAATCTATCATCATTAAAGAATAGCAGTTTCCAATGAACATTATATAGTTCGAAAAATATATAAAGTAAAAAAAAAATATAAAAATTATTTAACATGCAAATGGGGTTAACAAATACCCACTGTCAGCAATGCAATAATTGCCATACTTCTATTTTTTCCATTTTTCGAACAGCAATTCTTCTCCACAATGAGTGTTCTTTAATTCAGTTGTTGACATTGAAGTTCTATGCAGGATTTATTTTCTCAAACGTCTGTTATTAATTATTCACCTTATAATTATCATCCCATCACGCCACCTACCTAGCGGGGTGGGCAGAAAGCATTGCCAAGCGGAATTTAGTACTAACGTGGCACAGGAATTTTAAGCTTCAAAATATTATCAGATAAACAGTTTATTATGTTGAATACACGCTTATAGGCCAATATCATGTAGAAGGAAAAATTGTTCATTTAATTCACAATAATTTTAATGAAGTGTCATTATTGAGAAAAGGCTATTATTGTCCGATAAATAAACGTGTTTCAAAATATTTTGTCGAAAACAAAGAGTGTTTAATTTTCATTATTCATGATACAATTTTTAATTATACGAATCCTCTTTATATTATTAACTTGCGTTTGGTCAATTTGCGTTTATTCAATTGTAATATACGTGATTTGCGTCAACGATTAAGGAATTTCTTTACGCCTTTCCAATATATTACAGTTTCTGGAATAATTATAATTACGGAACATAAATAATTTTTATACTTTAACTCTACTCACATACGGTCGGCCAAACAATTAACAGCTTAACAGACTGATGATAAACAAACATATATGTACGTGTGTATTCCTAAATATATGAGTATAGTTACATCGATAATTTTACAATCAGACGGAAACAAACAGCAATTATTACATAACTCTGATCGTACGTAAATTTTCTATCAACAAAACGATCGTGTCCCTGCCCATTTTATAGAAAGGTCAGTTAATATGAAGAAAGTCTCAAAGTCATATATAATTTTGTAATTGTCCAGCATTTGGTTGTCATCTCGGCTGACGGTAAGCTGAGATGCAGCACGTTATCCTAAGAAATAATTATTCGTTCTTGTTTCGACAAGACCCAGATCGTACTTTACGGTAAACAAGTCACTATGTAATTATTAAGATTGTAAAGCAACTACGTAGTTGGTAGCGTGGGCAGTGCATTAGCGGTTTTTGTCGCTAAATAAACAAATGACGGTCGCAATATGTGGAGCGACTCAATTTGCATAGCGATCGTGAACGATCAAATTAGCCGTTGACATGGAATGAATTGCACTTGTTGTATATTGCTTTATGTATGTATGGAAGAAAGTAAAGACGAAGATATTTGTTTGCACTAATATTAGATTACATTTAAAGATTTTACAGAATTATTAGTTCAATCCATATTTTGCCTTTTACGACGTACAAATGTGAGAGATACACTTATGATTGAAATAATTATTTATTGTTATGTCATTATTATAATTACTATTCGTTAAGTTAGGTCAATGAGAGTATTATAGTATAACAGTATTAAAGTGTACAGTATAACAGTATACAGTATAACAGTATAACAGTATTGCAGTATACAGTATAACAGTATAACAGTCTTGCAGTATACAGTATAACAGTATAACAGTATAACAGTATAATGGTATTAAAGTATAACAGCATTGCAGCAGTTCAGTTAGTAATAAGTATTAATAAGAAAGTTAGTTTCATTATCTGCGGGAATAGCAAGGAAGGTTTCCCATGGTGTTTCCCTATGAATTCAAATACTTCGCAGCGGAATTGCAATGACAGCTCTATCATATTTATCACAGTTGGAAATTTTCACGAATTATCTTCAATGGATCTTCATGTTGGCAGACTATGCGAGTTGGAAGTACCTTACTGGCGCTCAATTTATTTCTCTGACGAGTATACCCACGACTTGCGATCTACGTAATACGCTTAGTTACTTATCCTCAGATTTGCTGGGTTGCGTTTTGATTAAATTCTTTCGTTCCCCTATCCTGTACATAACTGTTATTGAGCGAGTAACACAGCGGCATTGTAAAGTATGTTTAAGATGAGTTTTGGGAGAACGTTTCCTAAGCGGGACAATAATTAACTAAGATAAATCTAGGGTAATTTAATTTTAGTGTTACACAATTGTAATTTAATAAAATTTAATTGAGATTCAATGTAATTTAATTCTTGAACATTTAAAAATCCAACATCATCTTTGAAAACATTTATGCAAGTTATTCATTTCATTTATAAATACATTGAATAATGTTTCACATTGATTTACCCGGTAGAACTATTTATAAACAGTTTAATCTAAAAGTAGAGTAAGTACTACATTATTCTGATGTTAATCGCAATGTGTTTTTCAACATTAAATTGCAATTTTCGTATAGTAGGTTTTAGGTCACAGGCCATTGGCGAAGTGCGTGTTGGCAGGCTTCATACACCCAGACAACATCATGTATTTTGTTACATGTAGATAATTTGACCCCTTTATCTTCTTCTCTTCTTCTTCTATTATATAATAATGAATGTCTGTCTGTATGTCCTTTATAGAATCGTAAACCATGCATTTGATCATGTGATGATTTTTAGCAAAGTTGTTCTGCATTAGTCCGCGAAGTTTTCTGAGCTGGTGCGACCAAATTACGACAGGTGGCCCCCGTGTTTTTTCTTGAAATTTATTTTAGTCGATGGCGTAGCAACGCGCGCTGGGTACGGCTAGAATATTATAAGAGCTTATGAAAGATTTACATTGTAGTATTTTATAGGAAAATAAGCCGGTTCTGCTGATTGAAACTGGCATAGCCTTTGATCCGGACAACAAAGGCGATGCGTCGCTGGCCTGAGGCCAACAGCCTGACAACGGTTTTTCTTGCGCTGCAAAACGCTCAACGGAAATATATCTTAATTAATTCAGGGACCCGCAGCAGATGTTTCTAAATTATCCCAATTCAGCGGTCCCGGTTTTATTCCGGTACTTTCTTGTTAACATAAAAATCCGTAGCGTTATTTTCTAATTCCATAAAAACGAGTTTTCGTTAACATCACCTAAATTGTCATCGGACTCATGAGAATGAAATTTTCAGTATCGTCATTTAGAAAAACATGCTGACTATTAAAAAAATATTGTTGAAAAATGTTATCTTACCATTCTTTCTAATTATCCGATGTTAACATATTTTCCATTTAACATCGTCGCTGTAAAATTTGTAATCATTGTAATTTGTAAATTGATGTTCACTTGAAACAAGCTTAAATTTGTGTCTTTAAAGTAGGCACAACGATACTAAAATTCATCACCCTGGTACCCTCTTCGCGTGTTTACGTATATTTTGAAACTGGCATTGCAATATAAATTGTTATTGTAATTATTTTAGGAAATTAAATGCTTAAATCTAAAAAAAAAGTGAATGCTTCTGACGTACGTATTTATAAGTTCAAAGTGTTGAACACAAAAACAATTCAGTTAATACAACATAAATAACATTTATATGAAGGTCATAAAAGTGATAATTGCTCCGAAAGAGCCATCAAGACATTAGTTCACATTATCTCGAGACATTTCAAACTGTCGTTACACTAATAGCGTCATTTTGCTTTTAGTTCAACAGTTTCTACGTATTGCAGCTGTTCGTATCCTCCTTAAAAGATATTATAATTCTAATAAGATAAATCAATTGTTTCTACCCTTCTGTTCAAATGTCAAACTGCTTAACTATAATATTTACGTTATGTAACTAATTCTCTTACCCTTCTTAGCGCCAAACTTTCGTTTTATATTATTCAACAACATCATTCTAAACTAGGGTAGTTCATACTAGTAGGCCGCTTAAGTCCAGTATTTGGTTATTCGGCGTAAATTTATTTGGATTTTTTTTGAATTGATCATCGAGCAATAATTTTATTTGCCGTGAGTACCTTACGTTTACAGTGCAAAATTCTCATTTTTTTTATTATTTTCAAACCCTTCTATAGTATTCAAGTATAACGTAATGTAACGTAGAGGTATTCAAGTATAACGTAATGTAACGTAGAGTCATTCAAGTATAACGTAAGCAGAATTACATATATGACGAGTATTTCCCCTCCGCCCCCGTTCTTTATCAGCGAAAGTCGGCAAAACTACCCCCGCTCTCTACGCAAACATTTATTTTGTATATGCATTTTAAAATTTAGTCATCAAAACGTACTAAATTTTGCAAAAAAATCAGAAATACTAAATAAATATTACAGAAGTAACCGTCCAGAACTTCCGGCCCACACGTGATAAAACAGCAAAACACCGACCAAGGGGGGTCGTACCCCTTTGCACGTAGTACTCGAATAACACCTTAGCGCGCACCCATTGCAATACTATTAAAACCGCAGTTGCTGAAAACGTCAAAAATGTAATCCTCATTTAATAAACCATTTTATCGTAAGCTAACGTACACTAATGAAGGTTTACAGCACGAGTTAAGTAAAGAAGGCTGTGTGATTAATATACGTCAAGTCTTACCTTGCACCTCGGGATTTGTACAGTCAGCAACATAAACGCGTGAACAATAAACGACTAATGGCCTGTTAATTTGCTTCCGTAATATTACGGCCCTTTGGAAAGTAACGTTACGATGTATATTAGGATTGTAATTAGATGACAAGTGAACGTGGGAAATGTATATAAAGGAGGTAGTTTTGTGCTCCTAACATTCTGGGAGCATCAGAATGAAATCTCTTTTGTAACTGTATTTTTATTTCATGTCAAAATTTTAATAAAAAAAACTTTTGTATGCATATAGAGAATGATGAATATAAAAGAAACACGTCAGATTTTGTAAACAGAGATATATTTGACAGACATATTTGGTACTTTCGGTCTACCCCGTTACGGAACGGGGGTGATGGTATAATAATATACTTTTATTGTAAATAGGTAATTATAAAAACAAATTGAGCGAATTAAACTAAACCACTAATATGATACCAACATATTTATAGTCCAGTAAAATTATAATAATAATAATAATATCTTAGGACAATTCCACACACGGCTATCTGATTCCAAAGTAGGCAATTTAATGCC
>DWQT01002957.1:0-13217 GCA_018244895.1 Myscelus amystis hages | reverse complement strand
AGAGCCCGGTTCCGGGGGGTCAGAGCCTCTGCCCATATGGGCGCCCCATACAGAGCCATAGACCGCACCACCCCCATGTACAGGCGGCGGCAGCGAGCATTTGGCCCACCGAGGTTTGGGAGGAGCCGGCTGAGCGCCCCAGCGGTTCTCACCAGCCTGGGCGCTAGCAGCCGGAAGTGCTCCTCGAACCTCCATCGGCTGTCCAAGACGAGTCCCAGGTACTTCATCGAGGACTTAATGCCAATGGAGGTTCCGCCGACCACCAGCTGAGATCCAGCGGGTGGGGCCCTCCGAGGCCCGTGAAAGCACAGGGCCTCCGACTTCTCTAGGGCCACCTCAAGCCCCAGCCGCCGGATCCGAGCCACTACCTGGGCCACACCTGCAGTGGCCAGGACTCGTGCCTGCCGGTAGGTTGCCCCGCGGGCCGTGACCAGGGTGTCATCGGCGTAGCAGGTCACCTCGACACCCCAGAGATTGACTCCGCGGAGCACCTTATCGTAGCCGACGTTCCACAGGAGCGGCCCGAGGACCGACCCCTGCGGAACCCCGCACGACACCTCCCGGCGTACCCACTCCCCTCGCGCCGGGTAGGTAATCGTGCGGTGCGACAAGTATGCCGCGACGGCTCGCTGAAGGTACCCAGGTGCTCTATGGTACCTCAGCCCCTCCTCTATGCAGTTCCACGGCAGTGTGTTGAAGGCGTTGGCGATGTCGAGCGACACCGCCAAGAGCACCTCGCCTGCAGAGTTAAAGAACTAAATTAAAAGTGTTTAACCCTCCCAACCATCCATCTTATATATAATTGTAAGAAATCAAAAATTTATCTTAATTAATATTAATCTTAACTAAGAGTTTCTTTACTTGAGGTATTATGTTATTTATCAACAGAAGAATTGTTGACACTGTATCTAGTCGATCATTGCTGCTGTATCACAGCGTCCATTCACTCCAGGCTAAGGTCAATGACCCGTTCCTTACCTACAGTAAAATAATACATTGGTCTCATGACTGGCCGTCCGCTCTATTCAAGGATACCATTCCAACCCACAGTTTGCTGAGGCATGTGTTCTGGTCCTTTCGATGGGCACGGCAAATCCAATTAAATTTGAGACGTTTGATCTGTTGTGCGATCGGTACTTTCTCGCAGTAGATCAAAGTCTGTTATTTTTACGAGCACATACCAACGATACCTACATTTGTTCCAGTATTTTCGGCAATAATATAAAAGAAAGTAGCAACTTAACAGACGGCAACAGTTACGACTGGCCCAAGATCTGTGTCCAACAGTGGACCAATAAAAGGGGATAAAAATACAAATTACTCCAAACATGATAAACACGGTTTGTATCATACATAGTCTTTTAAATTCCACATGGCACGTACATATGTATAACTATAGTTAACGAGAGTACTACTCGAATATTTAGTTCTCCTGCTGCAGTATTGCTTTACAGCTAGTTTCGATATGAAAGGCGTGCTGAACTTGCCCAAGTCTAAGACAAGCTTCAACTAACTTAACTAAGATAATAATTCTAACTAGTCGATGATTTATGACGGATCACTAATGACCATGTTTAAGTAATTAAGATCAAATGGATTGCATTCAGCTTAACGCTTCCACTAGGAAAAGGAATAAGAAAAAAGTAAAATTTGTTTCTGATGCCAATATTACGATTAAAGCAAGGATAATGCATACAACGCGTATGGACATTGTATTGAACGATTTCGTCTCAGTAAATCAAAAACACTAATCAGGCTTTTACACACATTCTTAATGCAGAGATTAATTCTTAATTCATCGGAAACTGACAAAATTATTGTAGTCTTCAATTTTATTTTTTTATTAACTCAACTCGGTGTTAGCCATTTTTTAACTCCATCCAACTTTGGAAGAGATGTAATTTGTAATGAATTAAAAAAGGGTTACATTTACGTTGGAATATATCTGCTCCTAATTTGTGTACACTTGCATTTTAGTACCGAATCTAGAAAAGAAACATTTCGAATATGAATAAAAAGTTTATTTCACAGACATATTGCTAAATACGATTTAACTAATTGCCACAAATGTTAAATCGCCCTCGAAATTGTACCCGTCAAAACCATTCCTCGACTTTCAGATATTAACAAATGTACGGTCATTAGTTTACTCCACATAAATTCTGGCCCTAATCTGACTGTACCCGACCTATTACGCATCTACAAACAATCGCCTACAAAAATAAATGTCAAACTTGTGCTCAAATTTAACCAGTGAAAGAAACTTACTACGTTCGTTAACGATGTAGACCTCACTTAGCCCCGACAAAGCTTAGTTGGACGGCGCGATTTGCTGAGATAGTGCTGTGGTAGCGACGATCAGCTGTTCCCAGGATTGTCCAACTCACATAGAAAATACCGATCTGTTTACACGCTCAGCAGCTGACATGCGCCAAATGGCATTATCATGTAATACCGTTATATACTGAGACTAATTGTACAACTCGCTTCATAACGATTTGAATATTTTTTTTTAAATTACCAAAACCTTGCATAATTCATAATCTCCAGCTTTTGTGGGATATGTTTTCCATAATATGCGTCATTCTTCCAAAATTTAGAATTTGTAATGGACCATTGCAGGAATACGTGAGCGCCGAGTGTACTCAAATTATATAAAAAAAAGAGAAAATTTAAACGAGACTCGGAGTCGCGAATATAAACATCTATTGCTTATTATGTAAACGACCTACTTAATGTTTGAAAAGTAACCTGAATATAAAAGTTGGAGCAATGAATACTTAAAGAATTCTGTGCACAAGTATGAATTGAAGTTTATAAATTGGGACTGGTTTTTAAATTTACACCGAAAAATCGAATGAAGCCCAACAAGTCTACTGAAAATGCTCAAATTTTAATTGGAGGGCATTTTAAATGGCACTTAATTCGGGTTTGTCTGATTTAATAGCAGTTAAATTTAACAGGAGGCCTGTTGAACTCAAGATCTCGATATTTCTTCTTAATTAAGTAGATCATTTCTTGTTCTTAAATATCGTGTGTGAATCTCTACAATTACTGCAAATGCTTACTTGGAGAAGTGTACCAATTTAGAATATACATTTTAAATATGTACTATCTCATAATAATATCATACTCGTATTTATATAAAACGTTGAATGCGGAGCTCTTAAAAAGAAAGCTTTAAAATATAATTGCCTTATATACAACATGATTTACACCTCAGGAAATTTGCTGATTTTTAATGCGTTACTTTATTATTTAGTCCGAGAAAATACAACCCGCGAAAAAATATTTCCCACGTTGCAGTACGAATTTAATCCGATAATGCGCATACTTGAAAGCTTATCATACATGTCCATAGTAGTATATGCCCGCTGTCGTTTGCTTACAAAGGGAGATTTATAACTATTGAAACGATCTTTATAACAAACTGAATTAAATCCATTAATGTATGGACCATTCCCCTTTTAAACATAAAACAACAGTTACTATTTATTATCTATTTACATATAACGTGCATCTCCGTCATTCATAATTGAGTACAAAAGTATGTCAGTATAACAAATCGTATAATCTTTTCTATAACAGTAACAACCGGTAACGGTCCACTCAATTGATCGCGGCCGAATTGCGATCCAGCTTGAGCCAATAAAGATCTGCCCCGATTGAATGGGATCAGCGCCCGAACGAAAAGTAGCGTCGATCGCCACGGCAGAAACTCCTCCGAATTATCGCCTTTATGTCTTTTTTAATACGTGTTTATTGCATGCATTAATTATTTATACGCACCTCTTCAATATTAAATTCCAAGTCCCCCATTCCGTCGTGCGATCCAAATATGCGGTGTACTTCGGATAAAACATGAACACTTCTAAATGGAAATTCCAAAGTTAGCTTCGTTAACAACCTAACTTTATTCATTAGCGTGTATTGTCTAACGAATTTATTCGTCAGGTCGAACATAGCCAAACATTTCGTGCTCCTTGAGACTTCACTAAATATTTTCGACGTATTTTGTTTATCTTAGGGACACAGTACAAAACTTTTGTCATATTTTAGCGAAGTTTCGAAGTTTACCGTCTGCTACTATGAATGGCTGATATCGATGTTATAAGCTGCTTCGTGATAGCTTTAAAAGTGTAGAATTATTTAATTATATTATATTGCAACTAATTTAATTTCCATTCTCAATGGGTTCCGTCAATAAAAGTTTGTGCTAAATGGTTACATTTGAACACTTTCTGTTTGACATTCAGTGTATGATATGACATAGCTATGTATGCGTGTAACAAATACGCGTGTAATGTTTTATTTATTGGTTTAATATATTTTATAAGCATTATTATTGAAAGATCCGCACTTCTCCTACATATAAACTATAAGTGTACCAAATTTCATCCTCCTCTGTCCGCGCAATTTTTATAAAAAGGGGTCCAAAGTTTTTGCTTCACGTATTAATATAATGAAAATATATTTTTGATATGAGATGAGAAAAATATGAGATGAAATGAAATTAAAAGATAAGAGAACCAAGTATTTTCAGTAGTATAATTAGTAAAACTTGTACTAATACTCGTAGCTTTGCTTGTTTTTTCTTCGAAGAATTATGAAAAAAATGTTATACACATTGGGATGGAAGCTTCCTTCTGAATCCTATAATATTTAAACTGCGTAAAAATACGGGAGAAATAAGTAAATATAAACGCTTCCTACCTTTGACAGCTTGACAGTAATTCCTCTAATGTTTTTTATATCCTTCCTCTTTCATACACTCCAAATAGAAATGTGATTGAAAGTAATATTTGTTTTTCTGACTTAGGTACTATCGTATGTGAAACTATAATTAAGTTAAGAATTAGGTATATAACGGTCAATTGAATTACAAGGACCTGATGGCTGTATAAATAATATATGTAAGCTAGCAAAAGTTGAATCTTATAACTTGCAAAGTTCGGAAATTCTCCAACCTTAGGCTAGTGTCCTCTACGTTACGAGTACGTTCATAAACTAACGAGATTTAATCTTCGCGGATCCGGAACGTAACTTGAAGGCAAATTAACGACGAAATTTAGTCCATTAATTAAATTGATAAGGAAATTTGCAAAGCATCACGGATCGAAATCCGAAGCGACAACACGATTTTTAACTTTACAAAAGGGATATCTAGTATGTTCGAGATAATGTTATGAGGAGAACATTTAAATCCGCTTACTTTGATACGCCGGTGTAGACTGCTTCACTGAAAAAGAATTTTGGGAGAACACTTACGTTAAAGACAGAACCTAATTATACAAAATGTAAGAGTATTACATCCTTTAAATGTTTATAATACCACGTTTGTGTCCTTAAGGTCAGCTTATCAATTTACATAATTTCAATCTGTCTACTCTCATCGATCTCTTTGAGGTACTTTTTCTTTGAAGCACTGGATCTGAGGTCCCCGGGTTGATTGCCTGAGCCGACCTCATTTGTCTATCCAATTCGACCTGTCTACATAAATGTCGTATAACGTCAATGTTTTCTTACATTATCAGAACTCTCATCTTAGATTAATCGGAAATAGGGAAGATACGATGCCTTCAATTTGCTTGTGATTCTATGAGTACAGTTATACTCGTACATATACATTTATCATACAAAATTACGCCTTTATTACTATCTCTACATTATAATCGTTGCTATGAAACGAACATAAAGTAGCACGAGCACACATTCGTAATAACACCACTCTTATTAGTACAAAACGTACTATTCATGTTTTCCGTTTGGGCCTTTTTGTATTAGGAGGATAGAATACAGATCGAGTCCCAAAATCGCGCGAAAGTGCACTGTTATTCATAATATCTCCGTCTCTCTTTTAGAAGTGCAACCGGATAATTTTTCCATCGCAAAAATAATTGTGTTGTATGTTAGAGATTTTTTGTATGAGAAATGCTAATGTATTTCTATATGCTACGAGTATCTTGTGATGTTTTTCTTTTCTGAATAATTAAGTTCCGTAAAAAAATTAATTAAGTTAATTTGTCTTCCACAAACTTTAGTGATTGTCTTAGATTTTGATGTCCCTTAAATTTGTGGCATAAAAACTTTAATTTTGAAAATATTTGCTAAAACACAATTGGGAATTTACTTACAATAATCTAATAAACTGGTCCAATCCCCTGGTTTTTCTAAATTCCATTACATGATCTACGTAATTTAACTAACTAACGCCGAATAGAGAGCAATCGAATTCACGAATAGACTGACACTTAATTCAATCAAACAATTCCTGTACTGCGATTAAACTGGTATCCTATTACGTACTGTTAACTTCGTTAAAAGTTGCCTTCAAACGATTCTACAATTTAATTTACACTAATATCATTAAAGTAAGTATTTGACTTAATTCTCAGTCCAATGTTCTCGTTCTACTATTTAATTATACATATATGTACGTATACCTACTACAAATATTTGTAATGTCTTATATTCATTAGCGGGTACTAAACATCACAAGGGATATTATAGAGTACCTACTTTACAAAACATACATGTACCTTAAATATCCATTACAGGTACTAATAAAATATTTCTGTTATTAACCTTTTCATTTGTAGATATATCTTTAAGGGTAGTGGCTATTTCTGGCTGCAGCATGTTCGTTTGCTTTTTATATGAAAAGGGTCGTATTAAAGCGTATACCATAAACATATAATTGTACCTGAAGCAATAAACAGCGTAACGCTTCATCTCACAATCTGTCGCGTTTGTATCAATAACATAACATACAGCTTTGTCGCTAGCATTCCGCAACCGGAGAAGTGCGGGCACGTCACAACAGTAATTTAATGAAACAAACCTTTGCCTGTCAGTTCATTTTCATTAGTACTCCCATTGATTGTAGTATAAAGTACCATCAGAAAAATACTATGTTAAAAAGTTAGTAGATCTCTAAATGGAACCAAACCTTTTGTCCTGCTCTACATATTATTTTCCGGCTACCAGTCTCCCAGTCTAAGACCGAACACCTTAATTAGAAATTCTTGAAGTGCATGTTCCGGATTTTTTTCTTTTGTGACTTAAGCTTATGCACGTAGGTACTAAAAGTTTTCGAAAATTTCAGTCTTCAATGGCTAAACTAGGAGTGGAAGTTGATTTGAAAATTCGTCAATTTGAAGTTATAATAACTTACTGAACCATTTTTTTTTTAAATGCCAACCATTTAGAAGAGAAGTAAGGGATAGAAGTTCATGTAATAATAAAACCCTTATTGGAGAGGAGAAAAGGACAGCCTACGTTTATGGAACGAGTAAAAACATAAATTCGAAAATCACACTGCATTAGGGAGATAATTATGTACGCCTATAAAGGCTCTAACATACTCGTACTTAAGAATTTATATCATAACACCAAATTAGTATTGTAAGGTAACATGGAAAATAAAATCATCGCGAATAAATGAAATAAAACGTACAATCTGAAATCAGTGCTCACCACTAAAGTTGCGCTATTCCAGTAATGTGGCCACGTTACCCTCCGGCGCTGCAAATACTGAATAGCCCGCAATTGGAAGGGCGCTCATACGGACACTTGATGCCCATTCATTTACCCAATACCCCCACCACTTTCAGTAATCAAATATTAATAAACATACAATATGTTTATACCCTTACCCTTTTAAATAAAATTGTCGAAAATTCTAGGGTTTATCGAATAACTCACAGTGTTTTCTTTAACAGATATTGTTATTGATATTTCAGCATAAAGACGCACGCACACGCATGTATGATTGGGAAACTTTTAAAAAAGATAGCGAAATTAAATAAATAATCGTATAATACCTGAAGATGATAATACAAATTGGTTTATTGAAATAGGGAACAGTTTATTCGAGTGATACGGGCGATGCGGGTTACATCGGCACTGCGAATATTCTAGTAGAGCGCAATTTAACTCTCAAACGGACGGTTACCTCTCCGTTCAATTTATCAATAGACAGTACTTAATGCGTACTACACGTTGACCCGTTTCTACGCCTAACCTCAGTTATGGCACATTACATGGTAACATTGATTTCCTTAATTACATTATAATTTAAATTCAAATTAAAAATCATTTATTGTGGGTTATTTACGGATCTATTTACTCAATAATATTAATAGATACTTATCCAGATAAATATGTAAGTTCACTTTAGGCAAGTAACGCAAGTCTGAAGATATTTCGTAGATGTTTTTTCTCGCCTACTTCTTATAAACAAAAATAATACGAATCATTTTTGTAACAGATTGAGATAATAATACTCTCTGGTTCCACGTTACCCAAGTCGCGGATAAAAAATAGGCATTCATAAAAACTTGTTCATTAAATTATCTAATTATTGAATATAAATATTGTTAGTAGAAACTTATTTTAGCATGTATAAATATAGGGCTAGCGTACACCGGTTTTTTTAGGATGCAATGCCTTAACCCTTGTTATATTATAACTCAGTGTTCCGCAAGCGTCTCTCTATGCAGTTATGCGTTTCCTGGAACGTTTCCCGTAAGAATTGAAGGAATAATTTACTAAAATAATAACATAATGATAACTGAATTAAGAGGCTATAACTGAAGTTATTGGTATATATTGATGAATGGGTATATTGTTGGAATATGATTAAAGAAATTCTCGCAGAAAGCCGTTCTGAAATATAAGGATAAAATATGAAACGATGTCATTATTCTTATTCTTATTACTCTTTATTGTTGTGAACAAATATATATTAATATTCAGTAAAAAAAAAATACGACGGGAAACATTGCCAAAAATCACTTAATATTTCACCATTTTTATTCGAATACTGTGGCATTCTGTCAGTAAAGTTCGCTTCGATAAAATATTCATGTCACATTTGCACGCAAATTCAGACGATCAGCGGACTGTGAAATAATGCAAACACGATAAAGTTATGACATCTTCGGGGGGATTGGTGTCGGTTGCTGCAATTTATCACGTTTCATTCATTTTATCCACAATAGTTTATCATCCGACCGTGGAATAAAAGCCCGATTCGTTTTTAAAATTTTAAATTCAGATCTCGTGAAATCTATGGACGCTCTTTATAATCTGTGGTTTCAGTGAACAATAATTATAATCTGTTGTATCTTAGAGTTTTTGAAATAATCATTTATTAATTTGACATCATTTTAGTAAACTATCAGCTGTTACAAATCTGTCATATAGAAAAGCTATCCGAGTACTGGGAAATGCGTCCATGTATTTTTTTTTTTCAAAATGTCCATAACTCCTGATTCATCGATGGCAACTCGAAATAGTAACGTAAGATATTACATATAACAAGCGATATTACTGAAGCATTATCTTCAGGAATAAACCCAATACTGAGTCAAGGAAACTCTTTCCTATACTGTATAACCATGACGATGACAGAACGAATGACACATGATGAATTGTTAGTAGATGATCCGAAATACGTCCAAATTTCAAATTTTTTATGATTGTTTCGTGAATTTATAAAAACTTGTTTACATAACAATGTAAAAATGAATAAAAAATAACGTATTTCTGAATGACCATTGTAATTATTAACCATTGTGAAATGTGAATACACAATTTCAAGAGGAGTACATTCAAATACAGCGATCGAAAATTTTATAAAAAGCAGCGAAGTGCGTGTAGTAGCACACACAGTGTAGGGTCCAGTCGTTGAAATGAACATTTACAATTATATTTCAAAGAATAATATCTAGTATAAAATACTTTTATTTTTTTAATTAAAAACAAGCATGTTTCTAATAAAACGAGTATGTGTAACGAAACTGAAAAATTAAAACAATTTAACCTAAAAATTTATTTATTTTTTTTAAGTTCTGCAATCTTGAAGTTATTTAAAATGTTCCACCTCTTAGGGTAAAGGTTAAACCGACTTATATAAAAGTCAAAATAAAACGACAACAGCATCGCTATTGCTGTTGCCGTTGATAGTTGAATGCACAAAAACAAGTATACAAAAAACGAAACTAAAATTACATTCCGATATTTGCCCGACTTTAAGTTGAACTGCGAACCCGAAGCGCGGTAGACCGGCATGTTGACCGTTGAATCAAATGGCTCATCAAATTAATTCGTGATCAATAATATAATACCTGAAGGCGATATATGAATACGAACTGAAGTTTTCACAACAGTAGACGATAGCAAAATAGTGTTTTGGAATGAAAAAGAAAAGGAGGAGTTCAACTGGCCCCTGCCAATTTTCAATCCATTACGCTTTTTGCAATCAAAAAGGTTTTGTCATCAAAAGGTTTTGCTATCAAAAAGCTTTCTAAGTAATACTGACCAGTACGGAATTCTTTTAGTCGATATTAAAACTGTCTTTTACTGGTGTACAATTTTGTTTGTTTGTAAAAGCCATGCCCGTTATTAATGGAGCTGCATGGGCGTAGCTATGTTCCAAGTTTTACAGCTAGCTATTTAAAGTTGTAGCTCAGATACAGAAACAATTGAGACATTAAACCATCTATACCTAATGACATATTATGTATGTATGTCAGTGGAAAGCGTAGAGTGAAATAAACTATTCGATTTCATCTTACACATACATATATGTATGTATGTATTTTGGGGAACTACAGTGAACGTTTTATCAATGTTTGTTGATGAAACAGCATAACTTCTCACATCGACGAGGGTGCAATAAACGAATGTTGTCAAATCCATCAACTGCAAAAGTTTGATTAAGAATAGAGAGACCCTGAAAAGTTATAAGTCTAATTATAAAAGGTCAATGCTTTAGAGCAGTTGCAGTATTAAGCGCTATGATACGAGTAGTTGATCAATTTTTTGTATAATATCTGTACACTAAATATGTCGTAACAGTTATATTTAAGGTTTACGACTAAAATCCGGTTATTGAACTTTATTAAAGAAACCCTTGGAAAACATTATTTTATTATAAATCCATTATCTTTTGCAGCTACTTGTAGACTGTTTTCAACTGGAACATCCATGGCTGTCGAATGAACCTGTGCTTTAATTGATGAATTCTCGGGCCGTGTGTTTCTTTCATAACACATATTTCACATACTGCACATTAATGAAATGCAAAGCAATGTTTATAATTGAAATATAAATTGATAAATAATTATATCAATACGCTTGGTTGACATTGATTTATTTTATCATTCATTTAGTATTAAGGGAAATCATAGACTTCAGACTAAATATCATTCGCTCTAAGAGTCTTAATTGTAGAAGGTATAATATTTGCAGGATACGAAGCAACTGAAACATCCATTCTTACCTTGCCTGAAAAACTATCTGTCGCAAGCGAACGAATACTATCTGTCTATAAACACTCCTGGTGAAACTTTTCATTATCTGACGCAACATCGTAAAGCTGCAATCTAAATTATCGTTCAGATCGGAGCTAACTAATTAGCTTTAGTGCCCGTAACTCCGTCCCCTCCGTAGTGTAACGACTCTTGTAATTTAATTTTTGCCATGATAGCATCCACGTAAATCGTCGACCCGTGCCCCTACGCCGATAAAAACTTTCGAAACTTGTTAGCCGATCGCAACTGCGCAATATAAATTTGTCGATAAACGTAGGGATGTTAGCAATTAGTAATCGGGTTCGCAATTATGGACGATGTCAATATTGATAACATTGAAATTGTAGAATATATAGCTACATAAAAATTTTATAAAAAACTTCGAGTGTATGTAAACAAGTATTATCATCGCTAGTTATATAACTTAGAACGCATGAAATTTGTATTTTCAAAGCACTAATCAATTTAAATGGTGATATTTTTCAACATTAAGTTGTTAAAAAGATAGCGGAGTTTCCAACTTAATTTTTTTACGAAAATGATAGGATTTAGGATGAAAATACACAAATGATTTCAAATACAACAGGTTCTGACTGGCAAATGTTTGAAATCGATAATTGTTACGTCACTTCCACGGAACAATAATTCTCTTAGCTGCGGTCGCGTTTATTTATTCAAGCTGCGAAATGCGCATTGGGTATTACATGGAAATGCACTAGCAATTAGACGCATTCCCCATTCATTGTAATGCGTCACAATAAGGGTTCGACATAATTTATTCAAGGAAAGTAGAGTAACGGATGTGGTAAACACGACATTCGCATGCTGGTTGCGATCCGAAGGCTCCTTGTTAATTTTCCACGTTTCCGCTAATGGCAAAGTAACACACAAGTTCCCCAAAACCGAAGACGAAAACATTGATTAGGCGAATTAAGGCAGACGTATTACGAAATAAAACTAGGGAAACGCCTTAACAACAACAAAGTAATCCCACCCTTCGGTATTCATTTATTATTCGTGACAATACTATGGAAAACAAACGTTACTTGCCTAAATATCCAGCATTTTGTTTGAAAATCGAATGTCGCTCAGTAAATGTCGCTCTGAAATAGTCGCTCAGTAAGCTATTCGAGGGTTTTATTTGTTCATATTGACTAAAAAAACATGGATACGGTTAAAATATAATTATTATTGATTATCCGATTCTTTACCACCATGACCAAAATAATAACTATTGGCACAATCAAATGGCGAAAATTTTAACTTATTTCGTTACAATAGTTTTTATTCATGCTTGTGCTGTTTCTGCTGGTGTGTTGAAAGTTCCCGAGTCGACTCAGGCAGCAGTCTGGCGAGGCAAGATTAAAGATTGATTTTAATTTGAACAGCTTCCTTTGAATTTCAGAATTAATATACTTCGTCAAGCTACGGCTGCATAGTCTAGTTATGCTTGCCCCTCTAAAGGAAAAAGATTTCAAGCACAATTTTCTTTGAAATTTTTAATCTATCAGAGGAATTCAATTTTATAGAAAATTAATTTGGTGTGAAATTAAGTTCAGCATGATTGGCATTTTATAGAGGGCATACTGATCAATAGTGACAGTAATACTTTTGGAATATAATTTGTACTCCACTATTTATAGATATGTTTCATAGGTGTTTTTCGATTGTAGATTCTACGCTCCCATGTATGTATTTTGATTCTTTTTAGATGATAACTCTAAACTATTCACGGCTACTCTAAATAAATAATTTTCATTTGCAAACCCGTAATCATTATAGATATATCTGCTTCCTTTTATATCGCGGTGTCCAAGTTTAGCTAATGGTACGTTCAGACTACGACAGAAATTGTGACATAAGTGTCAGACATTCATGTCTGTACTTTTTACACTTATA